>VDFB02276115.1:0-12841 GCA_007258455.2 Sequoia sempervirens | reverse complement strand
AAGTCTAAGCTCACAAGATCTCCAACATCCGTGGAAGAAAAGGCTAGAGAAACAACTTCTCAAAGGTGAAAATGAGGGAGGCGACCCTCATATTTATAGGCAAGGGCACATTTAATTTGCTAGACTCCTTATTTCATGTGAAAAACCTAGAAAGCAGAGATGTGAGGGGCAGAAGCTAGGGTCATGGAGAGACTTGGACTGCAGGAGCTGGACCTATGTAGAAAAGGGTCATGCAAAAGTTGAGGTGATGTGGAGATGTGGAATGCAAAATCCGAAACTTTGCGGGTCGAAGATTTGTGGAAGCCAAAGGTAACAGTGCCACCCTTGTGGAATTTTGCAAATGGAATTCTGCAAATGGCGACCCACAACAAAAAATTTGCAAATGGTTTGAAAGACTCTGGAATCCACTTAATGACATCCTGCCTATGGAAACCCGCATGGAATCTTCCGCAAAAGGATACTTGGCCAATTTTAAATATTTTTAAGGGGTGCTCAAAATTTTGAAGGCAACGTAGGCCAAAGGCAGAAAAAGTGAAGGAAAAAGAAAAACCAAATGGACGTAGGTGAGACCGGCACAAAAGAAAAAAAGAAAAGAGGGGGCCCCCATTTCACGAGGCATGTGTGCAAAATGCACAACATGTAGGAGGGAAAATTCAGTATTGGGAGCTATTTTCCAGGCATGCTAGTTTTACTTCTCTATTCTTTTATATTTGATTCCTTATTTGCTTATGATTGCAAGTGTATGAAGAAAGATGATTATACATTATGTTGAGCTTGCTTGCATGAATTTTGATAGATTCTTACTTTGGTGAATTTATATGATCTTTGGTGATTTCTTATTTTGGGAAACCTTATTGGTTGATATTTGTATATTTATCCATTATGTTAGAATTATGTATTTGTGTTTGCTAAGCAAGATAACCCTAGGGTATTAGTAGAATACCTAGATTGTTATAGACTATATTTTTTCTTACATGGGTTATGTAGAAAGAGAAACAATATGGCATCAAAGTGCTATATTGATATTATTAGCTTATAATGCTAGGTAAACCTTTGTGGTTAATGAGGTTAGTCCTTGGGGATTAAGTTAAACCATGGTTGGGAGTAACCTAGTGGGCTAGTTAGGTCATGTTTGATTTATATTATCCTTTTGGGATGTAATCATGATATGGAATATACTTGTTATGCGCTAGTATAGTCATAGTATTTACCAAATTGAGCAATAGGGTGGGTGAACATATGGCGTCCACTTCATAGAGGTGAGACACCACTCTTTAAAAGTGATTTTGAACATAATGATCAAATCATTGGTCAAAGTAGTGTAAGTAGCCATTGATTACATTATCGGTTCATTATGGGCTAGGGTTGCATATCTAGGCTAGGAATGCCATGCATGTATGCAGGTACCTATTGTATGATAGCTCTATCTATGTAGGATATAACACTAAGCTCAAGTAGGCTATTATCATTTATGGGGGGAACTAGACCAAACTCTTCATTGAAGGGTAGGGCCATCTTACCAGTATGGTAGATGTGTGGGGAACTACAATAAGTCCATGGTTGGCAGAAAAGCACATGGGTGATGCTCTCCCAGGCAACCAAAATTTAAGGATGTATGTCATCAAGGACATCTAGAACATTTTTACTTTATTCCATTGAGCTATGAAAGCTATGTATGTAATCATGATCTTATATCTTATGAAAATGTATATGAATATGTAATCATTACTTGGAAATATGTAATGTACTTTATGAGAATACAATAGAAATTTGAAATGGGATTATTTTGAATATAAATCATTTATTATTGAGATGCAATAGGAGTTTGGAATGGGTTTATTTCAAATGTGCATCTTTATTATTAAAGTTGAAATTATGGGAAAAAATATATTTCTATGTATTGGAGAATTCACAAATGGGTTAAACTTAGGTTAAAAAATTAGGTAAAACATCGGGCGTGTTACAATACTAATGTGCATATTGTTTATTTGTATTAGTACATTGAGATACAATATATCCTTGAGCATGGGAGGTCAAATTAATAGATGTTAGTTGCCAATTATGAGTCAATTATGAGATTGGTTCTTCATCTTCATGGTAGGCCAAGAGAGGTTGATTATTTTACGAGACTCCATAGTCTTTATGTATAATATAGATAATTGATTATTTTTCTTCATGAAATGTATCCTTAGATTTGAATATACCATTGTATTTTAATATGTCTTTATAGCCATGTGTTCATTGTTGTATATAATTGTACTTCTATATGTGTTCATTTATACATTCATTGTATTCTTATATATAATTGTAACCCGTATGAAACTATATGGAATTTTCATGATATTATATGTATACTTTCATGGCCTTATTAAGATCAATATATAAATATTTGGTATGTATTCATTTCATAAATTACTTAAATTGTTTGAATAGTTTGAATAACAAGCCTCAAGAGATTACTCATTTTTTAGAGTGATCATAAATTATTTAAATGGTTTTACTGCTCAGTTAAGACTTAAGATTGTTTTCTTTGTTGATAGTGATAAAAAAAATGATTTTTTGCTAGCACATGTACATTTAAGGATTTTTTGGGTATAAGATAGAAACACAAACTTTACAAACACCTAAACATTTAAGTCCTCCAAATGTATTAATCGAGTAAACAATATATAAATTACTCCCTTTTATTTTTATCAAATTTAATGTTTCTCGATCTTCTTAAGCATTGCTACCATTAAGTCTTAGAATTTTATTGCCTCTAGTCTAATTCTTTATTCTAGTAATCATATTTTCAAATAAGACCTAAGGAGAAAGCAACTACCTAAACACTAATAACTTCTCTTTATTCGTATTATAAAGTTAAAGAATGCCAAGAATGAATTTAGTCTTCATGACATGTTTTTCCTTTTAAGTGACATCATTAGACCGATTAACCCAAAAGAATTAATATTCCTAAACAACAAAATGGCACCTATAGTATTTAAAATCCCTCCTTGGTCAATCTTTTATGTTAAAGTGAATTGGATCTATTGGCATTTAACATATATATTTATTCATTATTGAATGTGAATTGGTCATTTGATATATTATAAGTGGCATGCAAATACTTGTAATAGATAATCAATTACCTAATTGTTGAAATATAAGGAAATTTATTTGATTTTTATGTAGACATTTTAATTTTGGTTATTAATTGACTAATGGTACAACTAAGGATTCATGGTGAGTTTGTATTGTGTGCAAGTAATTGAGGATGTTGAACTAGGTACTAGCATGGGATTTGTCCCTTATGATCCAATCGTTTGGATGATAATTAATTTAATTTTTTAAATTAATATATTAATAATAAATAAATTATACTAAAAATTATGTAGTTAAGTTTTTAGAAATTATATTATCTCTACTTATCTAATTTGTAAATGATTTTATATCTTATTTTAAAAATTATGATTATTGTAGTTATTCACTATAATTCAATATTTGGGCATTATATGAATTTATAATCTAATCAATTAAGATAAATAACTCATGGATAATAAATAAATAATTTATGATTATAATTATTTATGAATCGATTGAAATTAATTCAATAAATTATTACGATTTAGAAGTTAATTTAATAATTGATTTGATTAGCTTTATTGATAAATTAAAATTAACCTTTTCTAAATAGTTCATCTTGTTTTCTCTTACATTTTTTATTATATATTAAATTATATATTATTTTGAAAATTAAAATTTGAAGGAAGTTACTTTTAGGTTTGGAATATGGAAAGAATCCTATAATTTAATTAGTATTCTTATATATATTAAGGGAGAGCATGCAATGACAATAGTAGGAGGATTGTGTTTATGATTTTGAGGCCTAGTATTAATATTATTAACAAAATGCAAAATTGTAGTAAGGAGCTTGCTTCAATTACTTCCCTTAAACAAATTCACTTGAAAACCCACATGCTTGGGTCTTCCTTAAAATTGTATGCCTTTCCCTATGCATTTATGTTTCTTTTTTTCTTTTTTTTCTTAGATCAAATTGACTTTAAAAAAAAATACAAATAGGAAAGAGTTGTGTTTGATGGGTGCATATCATTCAAAAATTTATTATCAAATTATTAAGTTTGATTAGTATCTTGCATAGTGAAAAAATAATAAATATTAAGAGTAGCATTCTTACATTCTTTAAAAAAAATCATTTTGGTATAGATAAGGTACATGTTAAAATAGGTTGAGTACAGGCTTTATCCATAATTTTGTTGGAAATTAAGGTAGAAATAGTGCAAAAATAATTTATATAAATTGTATGTAAATCTGAAAATGATATCCAAGATTACCCACTTAAGATGATTATGTAATTAACATGTTCACAATAATAAAATGAAAACAACAATACAATCCATAACATCATCAAAGAGAGTAAATTTTAAGGTTTTTCCTATTTCTTGGCCACTTTGTTCTTCCATTGCAATGCCATCTTTTTCACCATTCTCTTGTCAAATTGAATACATTTTCTACAATCGATTCTCCATTTTCTTTGCTCTCCTTAATCTTCACCATGCCATTGTTTACTTCTTACAAGATGACTACAACAATATGTGTTGTTAAAATTCAAATAGTATTCATTGGGCAACGTCTACGTCCCAGCCATCAGAGTGCACATTTGACTATATTTATTAATTAATTGTTACAAAATACACACCTACTTTAATAAATTAATAAACATGGTCAAATGTAGAATCTGATGGCTGCATAGACAATGACATATCTATTGTCTGGATTAGTTGAAACCCATCAACCTTCAATAAAGTAGTGTTGTCAAATCAAGCATTCATCCTATTTACAAATAAAGATGTGCCACCCAAAGCAACTCACACCCAAAGCAACTCACTTTTTAGAGAAAAAAAGGTCAAAAGTGCAAGCACCCATTTCTTTAGTGGGGACATTTTAAAACAGCCCAAACATCCTCATCATATCTAAAGAAATGTCAGACTTAAAGTTTAGTAGGTACCTAGATTCTCGCCACTCAATGCACAATTCAAGGGGATTTTCAGTGAAAGTCTATAGTGGGTGTTCATTCATTCAATGGAAGTCCAACATTAAGAGTTTTTTTACATCATATTATTGTACAACGGTCCAATGTGTAGAATTCAAATAGAATTACACCGACAACCAATGTAGGCGTTGAAATAAAAGAAAAATTAACCATTCAAAAAGGTGATGTGGGTGATAACAAAACGATTTTAGTACATTCTATCTCCATCAACATGTTTTCTAAGGTCATAGGTATTATACAAGTTCTTTTTCTCCAAATTAGTTTGAAATTATATTATATTTTTATAGATAATTTTTCTTACTTAGTTTTGATATTGGATAAAAAAATTAATTGTATGAAGTATAATAAATGATTACGTAAGATATTTGTAATAGTTTAATGGTTATGATTGTAGAAGATAGTTATAGATTAAGAAATATCTTATAAATTTTGTATAATTTCATATTGTGTGTTATTTGAATATATCAATTCTTTGATTGAAGATTCCTTCTAATATATATTTTTTCTTATGTTTTATTCCAATGTTAATCAAACAGAAAAGAGTAGACATCACTACATCACCCACTTGGTTTGGCACTCATGTTATACATTATGTGTTCCAAACATTTCATATAACCATGAATTCCTAAGGATGGAGTACTAGTAGTGGCTCTTGCTTCCTCATGGTTATATGAACTGTTTGGAACATATAATATTCTATGTATTAACATGTTTGGGAGGAATTCATTTTGACTTTATCAACCTTGATTAGAGTTATGTTTCCTACTTTGAACTTGTAGTGTATGGTCTTGTCTATTTTAGTGTTTACAAACCCTAATTTATTAGTTGTACTATAAGTTTTGATTGCCCTAATTTTTGCATTCATGAACATAATAGTATTGTAATTTATTCTTTATTTATTTTTGTCTTTTTGAAACCAATATCATAGATCATAGTTCTTCAAATTGAATTGTTAAGGCAAGTTCACGAGTATAATGATTAGTATGAAAAATCTACTTAGATATCACTTATAGAAAATAATTAGCATTTTCTAACCTACTATGATATCGTGTTAGAAATTAGGATCTTAGGTTATTAATCATTTCAAATAAATATTTAAAAAAATTAAAAAAAAAGAATTATAATCTATATACAAATTAAATACGATACACAATAGATACATGGGGAAAACAATTTTGAGTAAAAAACCCCCATAAAGCATATTACATAACACTTATAGAATGGTCTATAAAAACATAGATCAAATATGGGGAAGCACTTCTCCTTCTTTCCACATGGATAATAATACCTCTTTGCATAGTAATAGAAATCATTCTTAATCTCCCAATTGCATTACCTCTCAATGAGTGAGAACCTCCTTAAATATAGGAGAAGGGATGACAAAATACATAAAGGGATATTAATCACACCTATTCAAAACTACAATTTATAAATAATTAAAAATCAAATTTAGTTTATTGGATAATTAATTATCTGAATGGTACATGTTTTATAAATCATATAATATGCACTAGATTTTATAATCTTTCATTAAAATAATATATAAATATTGTAATGGTAATGAACACTAATAACATTATGTTCTAACATTTTACGTATGTCAAAGTGGTCCACCATATTAGATGTATGTAACATACCAACCCTTAATGAAGTAAAAATTTCTAAATTTACACCTTACGAGTAAATTAATTGAGTAACAAACCATTGCAATAAAAAAAATTCTTTTCTTTATTGAACAAGATGCATTACATAATACAACATGGATTTCCATTTTATCACAATGAATCATAAATTACATCAATACAAGAGTGCATACATTTACATACATAGCTCAAAGAGCTTTAGAACAAATAGTTGTAATATGGTCCAAGATCCTTCCTTTCAAATCTTGGTTCTTCTGTCACCTATTGTGGGGGAGAAGCATCACTCAGGCACTTTTTCGCCAACCACAGACTATTAATGTTGTCCCTCGTACATCTATCATTTGATAGATGGTCCTTCCCTTCGACAAAGAGATTGGTAGAGTAACCGATAAAGATAACCAACTGAGCATAGTGTTGTGTCCTACATAACTAGAACTTGTAATCCCACAATCTTGAACTAGCATGTTATACTAGATCACGGTGAACTGACAATGTAGTCTCGATAGTCACACATTCTAGAGTGGACTTTCAGACATTCACAAGACTTTGGCCAAAGTGTTACATTCAATATTTCTACTGAGAGTCATCTATCACATACACCACTCAAGGCCAATTTGAATTAAGGCTATCTTAAACTATGCATAGGTTTTTCCTTCAATAGATATTTTGTCACCCCAGAGTAACCTATCAACATTTAATCTACTTGGAACTAACCTACTTTAACAAGTACACAAGTTCCCTCCCATACTGGATTAACTATCCTAGGAGTAAACACAAGCTTTCCTAGTTAAGTCAATAACTTAGCCAAGTGTATCATAAGTACCTCATATGTTCAGTCATGCCTAGTATATAGTATCTATGATATACACCAAACTCCTATTATGGAGTACTTACATCATAAAAGCTTCAATTTCCTTTTTAAAGACAATTTAATATCTCTAATGCACACATTGGAAAAGACATTTCAAGAAATCATGGAAAACAAATCTTTGAAAAGTAAAATAACAAAGAATAAGAGATCCTCATGCCTGTTATCACTTATCCAAATTAATGACAATAATGTAGCCCTTTCCAACAATAATTAGCTTGATAATCAGCTTCTCAAGAATTGTCTCAAATAACTCTCTCACACAAGTTGATAGCTTACTTCTCTCAAACAACAATGTTTCCTCTCAATACAATAAAACTCTCACTCTTTCTTCTCTTAATGTAAAACAAGTAAGGTTGGGAACAACACAAAAATAAGGAATTGCAAAAGATGTGAATCTTGGGAAAAGAATGTGTCCTCACTAATGAAATGGCTCAGCTATTTAGAGTGTAGACTAGCAATCTCATGGCTTGCATTTTAGGCATGTAAAAGGACAGAAAGCTCCATGCAAAGCAACACATGAAATTCAGTAATAAGGTGGCAACTCCCTAAGCTCATACTCAACAAAACCACCTACAGATTGCCTTGCAGCATTGACAAAAAATTCAAGACTTATTCAATCTACATATGCTTAATTCAAACTGTCACAAAGAATAGATATCTACAACAACTTGGCTTCAGAGGTGGCACCAATTCCATCCCTCTTTCCTTCTTGTTTGGCACAGTTTTACTACCTAAGGAAACAATCAACAACCATTTCTTAATAGTGCAAACATCCATCAAATTGTATAGAGGATGAATTGACTTAAGCATTTAAAACAGTTGACAAAGTCAAGGTTGATTTTACCAAAGGTGTCAACCAAGTCTTATGTTTTAATATCGACAACAATATCAAACGTATTACAATTTCTTTATATCGTGTGACAAACTGAGTGATAATCGGTTTCACCAACAGTCATATACAACTTCATACGACTTCAAAGAATATAGTCATATCAACTATTATCAACCTTTAATATCATATTTGACATGATTGACTATTACCATCCTTTATAAATTGGCTTTTATCTACACAAATGATAGTCGATTTCTATTAACATATATAATATGTTAAATATATATTATATACACACACACAAATATATATATATATTTAAATACCATAATGTTATATATATAAAAATATATATATATATGTATAATCATTTAATATATATTTACATATAATATATATAGATATATATCATAAGCCAATAGTGTAAGCATACATACATTCAATATATATATAAGATTACAGGCAAGATAGTATGTAATAAACGCATTATATTGAATGTATGCATATATATGTATAAATGTATATATGCCTCTATGTACACATATATGTAGGTATACCATATCGATGCATTTGTATGAGCGTGTCCATTCACCAACGTATGTATGTATCGATATACATATACATATGGATACGTGTATATACTATACATATATATATGTTCACATCCGATTCACATATATCCATTCACAATCACCATCATATTGATAAGTATTTACGTGTGGTACATCTATACATGTGCATATACATGTCGTTAGATCCCATTGACCTGTATGTGCATATATATACATATACTTCCATGTGCATCCCACTTGTCAATATAATTGTGATAGTACAAGAAAGATCTTGAAAACTCAAAAAATAAACATCACCCAATAATGCATGCAGTAGTAGTAAACAAAACTCTCAAATGCAGACATATTAGCTAAGGATGACTTACCTATTACCCACAAACTGACTCAACTCAATCATTATAATGTGGTGTGTGTGTATATTCTCAAATAGTTTACTTTTACCGATTACCAAACCAAGATCTTCTCCTGAGTGATACTTCCCCTTCGCTTGGAGGAATGAAACATATACCTACATTCACCAACACATGCACACGACAGTTAATTGTTCACAACATATGCAATATACATAAAACATCTCCAAAGTTAGAATAATAATTCAATAATCATCCATTCTCATATATGTAGTATTTCCCAATGAATAACATCAATTGAGATAACATCAAATGAGATAAAATTCATATTGATAACAAGGTACAAGTATAATTTTTTCATCTACAAAATTCACATTACATTCATATTTACACTAAGTAGTAATAGTAAATAGTAACTACACAATTGGGATGTAACATACTACCCCCCTTATGAATCATCATCCCTGATGACTTTAGGGTTCATTATAAGACATAGAAACTAACAAAACATTGTTCACACATTCTCAAAAGCATTAAGAATATGAGAAAACTTTTGTTGAATTTCCGCATAGTCCTCCCAAGTAGTTGAGTCTTTTGCATACTGGTCCCACTAGACTTTGCACTGCAATACTTCTTTGTTACGCAAGCGTAACTTACATGTTCCTAGCACCTTGACAGGCTTGAGAGTTACTACTTCAGGGTCTCGTACTTGTAAAGCAGTCCAATCAATTACATAATTATCCCTTGTTATATACTTTTTAAGGTAGGACACATGGAAGACATTATGCATTCTGGCAAGAGATGGTGGCAACGTGATTCGATAAGCTACTGGATTCACTTCCTCTAGAATATCAAAAGTTCCAACATAACGCGTGGCTAACTTAGAAGACTTTCCAAATTTAATGGAGCTCTTGTGAGGTTTCACTCTCAGCAATACTTTGTCACCTATGACAAAATTATGGGGTACTCTCTTAGCATCAACGTAGTTTTTCTACCTATAGTTAGCTCAACTAACCTTTATTTAATAATCTTAACTTGCTTGTCCATTTTGGCTAACATCTCCAGTCCAAGACTTACTCGATCCTCAAGTTTATCCCAACTTATAGGAGTTTGAAAATTTCAACCATACAAAGCTTTGAATGGAGCCATCTTTATCACATAATGATAAGAATTATTGTAAGAAAATTCCACTAAGGGAAAGTAGTCTTCCCACTTGTACTTTTGATCCATACAATACATCCTAAGTAGGTATTCCAATACTTGATTTACCCTTTCAGTTTTCCCATCCGTTTCCAGATGATATGCTGAGCTAATGTTCAACTTAGTCCCTAGTGTTGAAAGCAAAGTTTGCCAAAACCTTGAAGTGACATGTGCATCCCTATCTGAGATAATCTTCTCAGGAATCCCATGCAACCTAAACACTTCTTGCATGAATTTTCTTGCTATGACAAGTGCTCCATTAGTTAGGTTCCCTGGTATAAAATGTGCTACTTTTGTAAGCTTATCTACAACCACAAGGATGGCATTGTGCTTATTCCTTGACATAGGCAATCCTTACACAAAGTCCATACTTATGACTTGCCACTTCCTCTCTGGTATATCATATGGGTATAACAAGCCTGTAGGATGATGATGTTTAGCTTTCACCCTTTGAAATTCAAGACACTTAGCCACAAAGCTAGCGGCATCTCCTTTCAATCCCTTCCATAAGTATAATGGTTTTACATTAGCCATCATTTTTGTCACTCCAGGATGTCCAAAGTATGGTGCTTCATGTATTTCCTTCCATACCAGATTTCTTAATTCCTTTACATCAGGAATGTACATTCTACCCTTATATCTATGTAATCCATTCGGTTCAAATTGAAAACCTTCATACCTAGAATCTTGCAGATTATCAACGAGTGCTTGCTTAACTTGCAAGTAATACTCATCCTCCTTGCACTTTTGGAGTACTTTCCCCCTGAAATTGGTTTGAATTGTTACTATGGAAGCAATACGTCATCTTCGACTTAGTGCATCGGCAACCTGATTTTCCTTCCCTTTAATATAACTGATATTAAAATCATAGTTAGCTATTAGCTCTAACCACCTTTTTTGTCTTGCATTTAGATTAGGTTGAGTAAAGAGGTAATTTAACCCATTATGGTCAGTTTTCATCTCAAAGGGTTTTCCTAACAGGTAATGCCTCCACATTTGTAGAGCATGAACCACAACTGCCATTTCTAAATCATGCAATGGATAATTCATCTCATAAGGTTTCAACTTTCTAGATTCATAAGCTATCACTTGCCCATCTTGCATTAATACATGTCCTAACCCTTCTCCACATGCATTGATGATAACCATAAAGTTACTCTCAAAATCCGGTACTTTTAAGATCGATGTGGTGGTTAACTTCTCTTTGAGTAGGTCAAAAGCTTCTTGACACTTCTTAGTCCATACAAACTTCTTTCCTTTATTTTGTAAATAAGTAATTGGAAAAGCGATCTTAGAAAAAAATTCTACAAACTTCCTATAGTATCCTACTAGACCCATGAAAATTCTTACTTCCGACACATTCTTGGGTACAGGCCACTCAAGTATTGCTTTGATCTTAGCTGGGTCTACTAAAATTCCTTCAGCCAAAATCACTTGACCTAGATAATGTACCCTCTTTTGGAAGAATGTACACTTGGAAAGTTTACCATACAACCTATGTTCTCTTAGATGTTGTAGGACCATTTCTAAATGCTTGCAATGTTCTTCCTCATTTCTAGAATAAATCAAAATATCATCTAGAAAAACTAGTACAAATTTGTCAAGGTAATCCCTAAACACACTATTCATCAAGTTCATGAATGTTGCAGGTGCATTTGTTAAACCAAAGGGTAAAACAATGAACTCATAGTGTCCATATCTAGTTCTAAATGTAGTTTTAAAGATATCTTCATCCTTAACTCTCAATTGGTGATATCCAAATCTCAAATCAATTTTAGAGAATACGGCGACACCCCTCATTTGATCAAAAAGGTCATCAATGCATGGCAACATATACTTGTTCTTAACCGTAGCTTTGTTAAGCATATGATAGTCGATGCATAAATGCAAGGTGCCATCCTTCTTTTTAACAAAGATGACTGGTGCTCCCCAAGGTGAAACACTTGGTCTTATTAGTCCTTTCGACAACAATTCATCCAATTATGCCTTAAGTTCCATAAGTTCAGTGGTTGTCATCCTATATGGTACCTTTGAAATAGGTTCTAACCCTAGAACTATATCAATAAAGAAATTGAATATTATTTTCATAGGTAATCCTGGTAACTCATCTAGAAACACATCCAAAAATTTCCTCAATATTAGATACTTCTCCATATCTGATTTTCCAGTTTCATCTATTTCACCATCTTCAAGTTCCTGTAAAATCTGAAATTTTGAGTCACTATCCTTTCCAAATTATTCAATCTTTATGGCAAAGAGTTTACACCCTTTCTTCTTAGATATTATAAGTTGCATTGTCATTGTTTGACGAATCCTAACCTCT
>VDFB02276114.1:0-61051 GCA_007258455.2 Sequoia sempervirens | reverse complement strand
ATGGGCAGAGCCTACACCATAGACTTAATCAATTGAACACGACCAGCAAAGGATAACCAACGATGAGTCCAGTGATTAACTTTTGCCCGAAATTTATCCAAAATGATCTGCCAAGACTCCTTAGGCAGTCTACTCACCGAGATGGGAATGCCAAGGTAAGTCACTGGGAGAGTCCCGATCTGAAATCTCAAAGTTTGGGCAATCCTCTGTTGAATGGGGCCCGGAGTGTTGAAGAAGAAAATGGAAGACTTGCCCTCATTAATCTGTTGACCAGAGGCAACCAGGTAAACATCCAACACTCTCCGTAAATTAGAGGCCTCTCTCATTGTAGCCATCCCCATCAAAGCAGTATCATCCACAAATTGCAGGTGAGTTTGTGGAGGTAAGGTGCCTCCCCACCTCCAACCTTGAATGAGACCAGACTCCACATTCCGTTTAATCCATCTCCCCAAACCTTCAGCCAAAAGAATAAACAAGTAAGGGGAAAGAGGATCACCTTGACGCAGCCCCCTAGAAGCACCAAATAACTCAGAATGACTCCCGTTGATAAGCACTGAGAAAGAGACTGAAGTAACACAACTCAAAACCCATTGAATCCAATCTTCAGCAAAACCAAAAGCACCAAGAACACGTTGAAGGAAGGACCACCTAACTCTGTCATAAGCCTTAGCCATGTCCAGTTTGATAAACATTGTTTTTTCTTTAGAGCTAGCCATAGAGTGGATGACCTCAGTAGCAATAACAATCCCATCCAGAATTTGCCTACCCGCAACAAAACCACTTTGTTCTTCAGAGATCAGCTCCTCAAGCCCCTTTTTCAACCTGTCAGCAATAAGTTTAGAAATAATTTTATAAATTACATTGCATAAAGAAATGGGCCGAAATTGGCTTAACCTATCGGCCCCCTCGCTCTTGGGAATAAGAGCAAGAAAAGTAGCATTTAGGGCCCTTAGCATCTGCTTATTTTGTTGAGATTCTTGAACCACAGCTAGGAGGTCCAATTTGATGATATCCCAAAATTCTTGAAAAAACTCAATAGGGAAACCATCTGGACCAGGCGCCTTTCCTTTCTTCATATTGAAAACAATCCCTTCAAGCTCTTCAAGTGAGATATCACTCATGAGTTGCCGATTCAAATCTCTAGACACAAGAGAGGGGATACAAGAAAGAATCTGTGCTTCCTCAGGGGACCCCCCTTGCGAGTCCTCCCTAAAAAGAGATTCAAAGTATTTCATTGCCTCCCTGGAGATTTCTGGGAAGGAGGAAAGATGGTCTCCCCTGTCATTCACCAGACTAAAGATAGAATTGCCATGTCGCCTGGATTTCACTGAATTGAAAAAGAAAGCTGTATTTTTATCCCCTTCTTGAAGCCACTCAATGCGAGCCTTCTGTTTCCAATACAATTCCTCCCGCAGTTCCCATTCTTCAAGAGTTTTCACAGCCCGAGCCTCGTCCTGAAGCAACTCAGCCGTCACCCCATCCTCCCTTAACCTCCTTGTGATACCATCAAGATCTTCCTGAGCCCTCTCCTTTGCATGGAAGACATTCCCAAAGTACTGACGATTCCACCGTTTGAGTTCAAATTTAACATATTGAAGAAGTTTAGCAAAGGCATACATTGCCGTACCATAGGCTGGTCTACCTTTCTTCCACCAGTCAGTCACAAAAGCATTCAAAGAAGGGTCTCGCAACCACATAAGTTGGAACCTAAAAGAGGGCACACGAGGCACACGAGTTGACTCAATAGCAAGCTTAATAGGCCAATGGTCAGATCCTCTCCAGTCCAAGATCTCAGAGCAAGATGACCACATCCCTCCAACCCAGTAACAGGAAACCAGAAATCGATCTAATCTTTCAACAATGCAGAAATCACCAACCCGACGATTGTTCCAGGTGAACTGACCATTGCAGGGTTTGATATCAACAAGATTCAAGGTATTGATATTGTCACGGAGCAGCAGTGCAGAGGGCTCCAACCTTCCGGTACCACCACGCTTCTCAACCAACTCACAAATAGCATTGAAATCTCCACCCAAAATCCATGGGTGAAAAGGCATCATGCTACGGATAAGCCTGATATGGGACCACAGACCTTGTTTACCCTGAAAATCAGTAGGTGCATATATATTAGAAAAAAGAATGACTTCCCCTGTCTCAAAACAAGTGGCCATCATAGACATAGAGGATTTAGAGGAAATCCACCAAAGAGGTCGGATTCTTCGAGGATTCCATAAACATGCCAAACCCCCAGAAGCTCCATGAGCTCCAATACACTGGCACTCCCCGCTCCTCCACAACTTAGGTGCCAAGCCTTGCATATTCTCGACAGATAACTTAGTCTCTTGCAAAAATAAGACATCAGGACCTTGCCTTCTAACTAAACCTTGAACCACTTTTTGTCTAGGGCCGCTGTTCAAGCCCCGAACATTCCATGACAGAACAATCATTTCAAAGGGCTTGAAAAATGAGAATCCAGAGTCTTTACCGACCCTGACTCCACCAAATTCTCGCCTGCCAGTTTAATCTTTTCCACATCCTTTTTTCTGCCTAGTTTAGCAAATTTCTCTGCCCCACCCTTCTTAATATCCTTCTGCAAAATGCCTAATTTGAGAGGAGGCTTAACCTTCTTAGCCAGGTCTGAACCAGTGGGCTGCCTAGGAAGAGAAGAATCCTCACCAACTAAAGTAACAGCGGCTGAGGGTTCCAGCACTTCTGACACCACCAACTGCTGACTAGCTTCCTTGAGCGGACAATCCTCCCTTTGTGCCTCCATAGAAGAGTCAAGAACAAAATCCTCCTGAGCTGAGCCCACAAGCCCCTGATCTAAGTTGATCAAACCTGGGTTTACCTCCTGTTGGCCGAGCTCATCCAAGACCTCAAATCTGTTAAAGGTACCTTCATCCTGCCTTTCTTTAAAAGGTCGCTTTTGACCCCTATTTCGATTTCGAGCCGTAACCGGAGTAAAACCATCAGACACACCTACCTCATTAGGAGAACTACTCTTCCCCTTATCTGATTCTGAAGGATTGCTAGCAGGTTGTGAAGGCTGTGACTGCATAGGCTTATACCTTGGACATTTCCGCTGCAAATGACCATATTCTCGACAGAGCCGACAACGAAAAGGGAGAGTTTCATAGTCTAAATGTTGCACCCAAGAATAAGTGCCCGCACTCATATCTATTACATCGGGTAAAGGCCTACTAAGATCAATCTCAACACAAATACGTGCAAAAGTCATTACCTTTTTACCCAAAGTTTGCGATGAAGTCCCAACTGGTTTTCCCAGCACCGAGGCCAAAAGGTGCAACACATCCTCTCGACAGCATTCCACTGGAAACCTCGGTAGACGAACCCACACCGGGACACGGTTTGGAAGCTCCTCGGCAGGGTTAAAACCTGCATGCCATGGCTTGATAAACAACCCTACCTTATTATGAAAATAAGGGCCTCCCTCAAATACCCTATTGCGATCAGCACTGCAATTAAAAGTAACCATGAAATAATTGTTCGCCAACAACATTATCTCCATTTCCCCCTCTGGCTCCCATGTCCTTCGGGCCCAAACCTCCAAAAATTGCAAAGAAACCCTCATCCCCAAAAACTTGCAATATAATGAGTGATTTGAGTAATACTCAACATCTTCAGCAATCATTTCAGACGGAACAACCAGTTTCGGCCTCTCCTTGCACCGCTCGAGACAGCCGTTAATCTTCGTTATTCGCACACCATTAGACAACCCAGTATCAGCAATCCCAGTATTCAGATCAAACAAGTTGTTATCAAAAGTCTTCATCCCTTGACTTGAGAACTTCGAGCCCAATGCTGCCCGAAAGTCCAAATTAGGGCATCCCTCAGACGTCTCACCCTTCGAGTATGCCATCATCCTCTGGAACCTTAAACACAAACCTTGCACGACAATGGGTGGGGGATTCCTCCCCACGCCCTTCCTCCCTGCTCCACACCAGCACCCGCACCACAAGCCCTTCCCACCCACACACTAGGAAGAGAAGAAAAAGAAAAACACAACAATGAAACGCAGATCGCTCTCTTACCCCCACGCACCACCAAACAACCCTGCCCTCACACCGTTTACCACCTCCCCACACCTGGGCCGCAGCAAAATCAACCTCCCACACGGGCGTCCAAAGCCAGATGCTAAGGAAACCCTGCCAGGAAGAAAAAATGAGCCTGAAGCACGCCACTCGCCTCAGGTCACAGCGCCGCCCAACAAAGAACCCAACCCCACATACGTGCACAAATATCCCTCCCAGCCAGCCTTGATTGTCTGAAAGGAACCACCGCGAGCTAAGGCGTGAGGATGCTAATTTCGACGCAGGCTCCAGTCACCGAGGCCATCGAGAGTTGCCGTTCATGTAGGGTGGAACAATGTTCATTAATTTGTCTCATTTATTCTCCAGGTCGATCCAGGTTTTTATTTTTGGCCCGGATTGATTAAGGATTTTTCCTAACCCTGATTAGGGATTGTCAAATTAAATCTTGTCCTTTCATTTTAGGTTCTTGTCATCAATTAATCTCATCCGTCCGCTCAAAATTGTGTTTTCTATAAAAGACAATTTTGCTCATAATTTCAGGATCCGACAATTTCATTTTTAATTTAATAGTCATTATAGTCATTTGGCATTAGAAGTCATTATTTTCATAGACATTGTCATAGTCATAGGCATTTAGACATTGCATAAATCCTTCAAAACTTGTTGTAGGTCTTAGACATTTGTAGATTGCTCGCACAACGAATCTGAGGGCACAATATCATCCAGCAAGCAAGAAGGTGTAACGAAGGTCAACCATGGAAGATGGAGATTCTTGGTAATATCGTTTCTTGTATTTTCATTTCATTTCCATTGTACTTAGTTATTTTCAATGGATTTTAATTTTATTTGATCTAACATGTTAACAATCTAATTTTCCAAATAAATTGATTAATTTATTTAATTAATTGGTCTTATCTCTAAATTAAATAATTAAATTTAATTATTTAATTGCTAATTAATATTCTTCTCATTTTAAATAAATTAAATTATGTAAAATGTCATGTCAATCCTAACTGTCAGTCCTTTTTGATAAATAATCTGAAAAAGATTATTTATTATCTCTCGAAATCCATAATTTGAATTATTTTAATTCAAATTAGTAATTAATCTTCCAAAAATCAAGTAATCAGGCAGATTCTTAATTTTCCAAATCTGATCTTCAGTCCAAATCTTATCTCTTTAATTCTTTTGATCTTATCTTACAAATCAGGCAATCTTTATCTTATTGATTTTTTGAAAATCTTCATTTTCTAATTAATTTGTCTCATTTATTCTCCACCGTCGATCCGATTATCTGAGATATTATTTTGACCGTTCGATTAAGGATTTTGCCCTAACCCTGATTAGGGATTGTCAAATTAAATCTTGTCCTTTCATTTTAGGTTCTTGTCATCAATTAATCTCATCCGTCCGCTCAAAATTGTGTTTTCTATAAAAGACAATTTTGCTCATAATTTCAGGATCCGACAATTTCATTTTTAATTTAATAGTCATTATAGTCATTTGGCATTAGAAGTCATTATTTTCATAGACATTGTCATAGTCATAGGCATTTAGACATTGCATAAATCCTTCAAAACTTGTTGTAGGTCTTAGACATTTGCAGATTGCTCGCACAACGAATCTGAGGGCACAATATCATCCAGCAAGCAAGAAGGTGTAACGAAGGTCAACCATGGAAGATGGAGATTCTTGGTAATATCGTTTCTTGTATTTTCATTTCATTTCCATTGTACTTCATTATTTCATTGGATTTTTATGTTATTTGATCTAACAAGTTAACAAATCTGATTTTTTTGATTACAAAGACAAATATAAGCATTTGATTAATTCTAAAACACTCATCTAGGAAACCCCTTGAAACCTAATTTATAGTGATGAATCAATTTGTGGCATCTTCATTTTCATGTCCACTAGTTTGGAATCTATCTAAGTATCACATTTAAATTTCATTAATTTTTTTAATTCAATTTGACATTTATTGTTTTTGGTCTAAAATCTTGTTTATGTAGGTTATAGTTATTTTACACCCCAAAATTTATAACTAATTTTCATCTTACTAATTTCTTACAAATTAATTAAGTAAATAATTATTTAATTAATGATCCTTGTAATTAACCATTATACTACCTACTTGTAATTAATTAGCTAAATCGTTATTTAATTAATCAACCTTTGCAATTAATTAATTAAATTATTATTTAATTAATTATTATTTGACATTAATTATTTCTAGTCCTCTCCTTCCCTATGTTTAATTAATTAAATGAAGATAATTAAATAACCTTAGCTCCCAATTCTCCCAACTTAAATAATGAATTAATCCATGATTAATTAAATAATTAAAGCTAATTAGTCCCTCTTAACATTTCTTCTAATTTAGCAATCCATATCATCCACAATCATTTTCCTTTGAATCCTAACCATTTAATCCATTTACATGGATTTTAATCTTGATCATTTTCCTTCTATCATGTGTCCTCACTCCCACCTATGCTCCCACATATGTGAGATGCTAAATTATCCCACTCATTTCTCATGCATGTGTGTGCATGCTAGCTCTCCAAATCAAACCACTTCATGCTTCCACATGTGTGAGGATGCTAACTCATCCCACTCTTTTGTCACACATGTGTTAGCATGCTAACTTGAAGGCATGCAACCCCTCCACCTCATTCCTTGACCTTGACTCATCTTGCTCATAGATGTGTGAGAATATCTCCCACACATGTCACCCTGCTAACACATGTGTGACCATGCTTGGCCTTCAATCTCACATGCTACTTGTCCTCTTCTCATTTAATCCTAACATTTGATCAAATCTCATCCTTTGATCATGGATCTTCCTCTCCCTTGTTCAATAATTGTTATAATGTTATGGCTTCAATTCATGTATCTCAAATATTAACCCTACATTTTTCCCTCAAAAAATCTCTTTAATGAGAGGCTTACCCTCCAATTTGATCATCCACTTTCATGTAAAGTTTATGCTGACATTTCCCTAATCAATCTACTCACTTGCACCCTCATGCAATCTATTCGAGTAACAAATTGCAAAGAGCATCCACATTTATCCATTTGAGCATATTAAAACAAATCAACAATGAAGGTATAAATACTATTATGTTTTTTTTTATCTTATATTTTTCTTTTTATCTTAAGTCTTGCTCCATCTAAGTGTGTTTTTATTAGATTTTTAAATTTGTGTCTACATACTAATCTATTTATTGAAATCTCATTCAAAAGATTCACATATCTTTGAGAACTCTATTGAGGAGATCCTTCCCATAATCTTTATTTTTCCTTAGTTAACCTCTTTTTGCATGTTTTTGAGGAGAGTAAATTCCAACCAATTTTTAAGGAGAGCACATTCCAACCAATATATTTGATCATTGCATATTTATCATTTCTAGTTATGTGTTTGATGTTCTTCTAAAATATTTTATTCTTTGGAGTTAGAATCAAATTTGGTTATGTTTTTTCTAATATATATCCTCTAGTTATCTAGTGTTTAAGCAAGGTTCATATTTTTTGAACCAATTATCCTTAATTGGAGCATTTCTTTCTTTATAGTTTGAAAATAATTATTGTTAGGCTAAAAAATTACATTAGGTAGGCATGTTGATTACTAGGCATATTGTTCGATACATTTTAAATATAATTTGGTATATCTTATGAACACTTCATGTCCGAACTGATTACATTGTCAATACTAGATTTTTGTGAGCGCTTTGGCACTTTTCCCATCTCTCTATGGCTTGATTTTAGTAAGACTTTGGCATCCCTTCATCTTATAGTACTTTGGTTTTCTTTGAATATTTTGGCATGTCCTCGAGCTATCCTATGCCACCATATTCCTTGAATGCTCCAGGTGTTTGTTTATCTTGCTACAATTCCTAAAACTCAAAACTAGTTCTATGGAGGTCCTTTCCTTATATGATAAATGTGAAAAAAATTCTATAAATGTTATCTCAATGATAGTAAAAAATGAAGTGAAAATTAGTTTCATTACTACTTTCTTACCAGATAGAATTACATTGATTGGTTTACCTAACATGTACATTACAACAAAGAGAAACTCATTAGCTAGCCTCACATATTCTCCTACTCTAGAGTCTCTATAACTTCAAATGTAAGGCTATGACTGTAGGATAATAAACATTGTTACCAATCAATTTTCTATTAGTAGGTAGTTTTGTTTAATTAGGACAATTCAATTTTATATAAACTTGTATAATTAGACATTTACATGAATGATAAAGTAGTAATATTATTATTGATCTATTTGTAATTTTTAATCCAACATTTGGTATTAGAACCTCTTGTGCCTGGAAGTATGAAGATGTGATAAAGCCACATTTTGAAGAGGCTCATGAAGGAATGGGAATTTGAAAATGGGATTTCTATTTGGAATAGCCATTTGATGAGGATTGAAGTTGAAGGTCTACCATTGTTGTGTCAAAGGATTGCAAGAAGGGAAAGGCGTAAAAGAAATGTAAATTGTCATAATCCTTTGTCCAAGTCACGATTATATTTGGGTGATTCCAAAGAATGATTGGTGTAGTTAAGAAGGAAAGAAATGATCATGTACTGGCTTGATAGTCAAAGGAATTTACAACTACAAGTAGCCACTTGACCAATAGACCTATGTGAAGGAAAAATTCCCACTATTTTCTACTAAATTGTGTCATTTATTTGTAAGTATTGGACATAAAGGTTTGATCTTAAGGTTATTAGTGGAAGGGATAAAAAAATATATATTGGATGCCATATTAATCTCCATTCTCATTGAAGAACGAACCCTAAACTAGGGGAGAGGGGCCCATAATGGAGCACCCTAACTTTTCCTTTCTCAAAATCTTACATGAAAATTTCAAATCACTCCCAATTTTGTACAATAGTTTATTTGAAAACTCACGTGCTTTTTTATTTTTTTTTAGGGCCACATGATCAATATGATCCCACATCAAAATTATTTTTGTTTAGGTATTCGAAAAAGGCCCAAAAAAAAGTGAGGCCGATAGTGGTGCACTAAGTCATGTTTCATTGGTGCACTGATGTGGCATCACATGATTTATCTGTTTATGTATTTTATGGATAAAAGTGTTTTGCAATTGGATATTAAGGTGCTTCACTATGTGACCCACTGAGGACTACTTAGCACTATCCTCACTATTGGACCTCGCTCCACTATGGGTCCCTCTCCCCTAGTCACATTGAAGATTTGAACAGGCCAAACCATTTTCTTGAATTAGGGTTGGAAGGCATAAAGTCGAATGGAGCAAGGAAGAAAAAGATTCAATCTCCACTACCTTTGCTGCCATCAACAAATCTAGCCATGTTGAATTGGAAATGTATAGAAAAACTTGCTTGATAAGGAATAAGTTACCCACTTGATGCTCAATTGGCTGAAAGACCACATTGTGTAAGGAATAATGGCTGCAATGGGCTGAAACCTTATCCTTTTGGGACAATGAGAGACGAGTTTGAAGGATTGATGGAAAGAGGTGCAATTTTCTAGTATTCTAGTTGAGAAGAATTGAAGTGTTTGCTACTTGTTTTGCATCCAAAGAGGATTCTAGTCCAAGCTCTTGAGAAGGGAGATGCTTAAATTTGCAAACAAATAAATTGGAGTAAGGATTTTTCTACTATTTTCATGTTTTATTTTGGCATTAGATTCTACAAAAAGCATAGATTGATTTTCATGTATGAGATTTGAGCATACCATGTATGAGTTGTACTTTGAATTGTCATCTAGAACTTGTATTTTACAACCACAAAAACAAATACATAGATAGATTCAAGATAGAGGTTGTGAGTTTTCCACAATATTTTATAATGTTTTGTTACAATTTATGATGATTTGTTTTAGCATTGGTTGTATGTTAAAAGATTGTAAATATATATTCATTATTTTTTGTCCAGGGTTTGTTATTTTTGGAGTTATTATTTTAAATATTGTATGTATTGGAGTCATAAGGAAAATAAGGGTGTATTGTGTGTAAAGTGGGAAAAGCTGATAAAATAATAAATAAGGAAGAAGATGTTTTAGAAGAATAATTATTGGAAGTTAAGCAATCTAATTCCAAATTGATAACAGATTTAAAGGAAGTTCACAAGAAATGATATGGGTATTTGTGTAAAAGCCATAATCTTGAAAACAAATTGGACAATATTAAAAAATAATTATGAATCAGAAAACATATTGAAGTTGTTTGAATGATTTAAAAAGAAGAATGATGGTTTGGAAGAAACGTTGAAAAACTTAGAAGAGAAAAATAGTTTATAGAATGATGAGATATCTAGGTTGAAAGCACAAACTAGTCATTTAGATTAGTTTCTTGCATCACATCAAAATGAAAATGAATGTTTGAAATCAAAACCATTAGTTTGTGATGTTTCATGTGGCACAAAAGATTTGTGTTGTTCATTTGGCCAATCAATTGATTTGTGGAATATCATTGAAGTTGTTTTTAATAAAGAGTGTAAAGATGAAGATGATAATATGTTTGAATTTGCAAATCTTGTTAATTGTAATAAGAACATTGGTTTCAAAATCATGAAAAGAATGAGATATTTATAAAAGGTCAAAGATTAGGAAAACATGGACAAGGAATCATAGAGCCAATTGAGTGAATTATGAGGTCAAATTATGAAGTTCTTGGTTATGTACAGGTAAATAAAATGATGTTATAGGTGTTATAGGTTCAAATAAATTTGTTCAAAGAATGCAATGTGTGTAGTGTTCTCATTGTAATAGGAAAGGAGATACAAAGGATATGTGTTGGGATATACATCCTTGTAGCATATGCGATTTTAAAAATCATTCTGAAAAGATGTGTTGGCATAGAGAGTGGAAAAATGTATATATGATAGAATGTATGCGAATTAATTGAGGATGGAGTCATGGATCAAATTGGGAAAAGATTACAAATATGTTAAAAAATTGTACAAGTATCAATATTCATCTATAAAAGATGATAGTTGTAGATTCTAAAGCCCAAGCAAATAGTAAAACACAAAAAATAGAGGAAGCAAAAGGATTTTACACAAAAAACACACACATCCTATGCTCTTTATTTTCTGATAAATAAATCCTTTACATATGACCTAATTTTATAGAGGTTTTTCATTACAGTTCTAAATATAGTTCATGCATGTATCTCATGCAAATATTAAACTATAATAATTTGTTTAAAAATAAGACAACACATGACAGTTAGAGTCAACATGCATTTAGAAATGATTATCAAAAAATAAATGTTTACTAATTATTTTGCATGGAATCCTTAGTGAATTGGATGGTGGTGAGGCTCATGCATCACTTACCAACATACTCTCCTTTGATGTTGAGACTCACAATATTATCTTGAAGTTTTGTAAACTGAACCTGAACAACTCTGTGCAGATATACTTTCATAGATCACAAGGTTTTCCCTTTCTTTCTCTAACATAGAGAAGACTCACTATCTCTTAGATCATATGAAACCTTATTTCTTTTAACATGCCAACATTTATATTTATAGAACCTTTTGAACATATTTGTAACTTTTTTCAAACTGGATCCATCAATGGGTATGAGCAGGATCATGATGGGCCAAAAAGTGGCAATATGATG
Organism: Sequoia sempervirens; assembly: GCA_007258455.2. Taxonomy (NCBI): domain Eukaryota; kingdom Viridiplantae; phylum Streptophyta; class Pinopsida; order Cupressales; family Cupressaceae; genus Sequoia; species Sequoia sempervirens. The sequence continues at coordinate 49,381 of VDFB02276114.1, read as the reverse complement.
GGTATGTGCAGGGTATGTGGTTGACGACTTTTTTTTTACCCAAAATTGATGAAACAAAAATGTTTTTAAAGGAGATTCTTAGCTTTCAACCAATATAAACTATTTTTTACTTTGAATTTAATAAATTATTACTATTCATTTTCTATTTGAATTACGAATAAAGTCTTGATTGATAGGCTGATTGAAAAGCATCTATATCTTTCAAACGGTATCACATTTTTTGAATCCCAAACATGTGTCACATTTTATGCTTCACATACTATAAGATTAATAAAAAATTAATTTCATGAAGTTTTGACCAAGTTAAGGTGGTCATACATACGAGTTTTTATATTTTTTAAAAGTTGTAATAAAAAAAGCATAATTAATTATTTACTTGGAAAAAGTTACAAAAAAATATGCATCACATCGGGACATGAGTCCTCTACTTATATCTAAAGTATTATAAAAAAATATATATCATTTTATTGTGGTTAGGGTGGTAAGACAAACACCTACTTATTTTTTCCCTGAAATTTAAGTACTACTACATTGAAATTTCAAATTTTCACCAAATAGATTTTTTTTTTAAAATCTAGTAGTTTAGAAACTACATTCAATTTTCTACAAATTCTATTCTTACATATTTTTGAAATAATATAGATAACTTATTCAAATTTTTTACATCAATTTTCCTAACTCTAATTTTTCTAAATTTTTTGCCACTTAAGGGCCTATTTTTTCCATGATGATCCTGCACATACCCCAATCCATTTATAATTAATCTTCATACAATCTTTCTCAGATTTTCCATTCCACTCTCTATTCCAACATATGATTTTTCTCAATGAATCTTCAACCCACAAATTGTACAAGGATGAAGATCCCAACATTTCTCTTTTTTATTTCCTCCTTTGTGACAATGAGAACATTCCCTAAACTCCATACTTTTAGCTGATTTTCACAAACTTGTAACACTTGTTACATCACTTCTATCTCTCTCACCATATCCCAGGCCTTCATTCTTTGACCTCATAACTGGCTGAATGAGCTCTCTAATTCCTTGCCCGTGCTTTCTCAAAGCTTTTCTTTCATATCCCATTTTCTTCATATTTTTTTAAACCAACACTCTTTTCAAACAAGCATTTTCTATTAGCATCACAACCTACAAAATCCGTAATTGCAAACATATCTTTATCTTCACTTTCATGCTTTTTACCTAAAGAAACTTTAGCTACATCACCCATATAAAATGAAGAAGACAAATAATTTGTATCACATGTAGCATCATACACTAGTGACTTTGATTTCAAACACTCATTTTCTTTCTCCAACAATTTTATCTTTTCCTCCAAATCTTCATTCTTTTTCTAGACAACTTCATGCAGTTTCAATCTTCCTTCCAACTCTTCATTTTCCTTTTGCACTTTCTCTAATTCTTTTTCCATATTTTCATTCCCACACAAATAATAAAATCTTTCTTTGAAAAATCTATTATCTTCTCTACCAATTCAGAGTTACACTTTTTCAACTTCATCAGTTCATCTTTCAAACTATATTTCTCACACAATAAATTTGCAGTTTCTTTCTTCGACTTTTTACTAGTCTTTCCCATTGAAACAAAAAATTTAAACTCACCTTGTGAATGACTTTGATTTCACTACCATTTTTTTTTTCTTTTCTTTGGTAGCTACAAGCTTCTTCACTCTTCTACAATATTTCATTTGAAAACCTCCTTTTTGATCTTTAACTAAGGGCTCCAAAAACAATGACTTAAACTTAGACTACAGATCTCACCTTCTTGACTAGTGGTTATTAATTGACTTGACAGTTCTTTTTTTCAACTTTGTGCTCATGCATTGCTTAGCTACCATGCTCCCTTTTGACTAGCAAATCCTTTGCTATAATCTTTGGCCAATGATTTGCATTACAAACAACACTTTCAAACTTTGAGAAATCTCTTATTTATACTTAACAACATCCAACGACTTCTTCCTTTAATCTATGATTTAGAAACTCTGGTGCACTCCTCCAATGATAGCTTATAGTCTTTAAACAATAATCAAAATAACGTCTTCTTTTCTATGCAGTGAGAAACTTCAAAAAATATGCAAAAACATTGAATTGCAACACTCCCACAATCTATTTAATTTATTTTGCAATCTCCCAACAAACACGAGACAAGGCTTTGATACCGATTGTATATTCTAAAAGCCAACCAAACAATAAAACACAAAAAATAGAGGAATCAAAAAGATTTTACACAAAAAACACAAACAACCTCAACTCTTTATTTTCTGATAAATAAATCCTTTACATATGACACCTCTTTATAGAGGTTTTCCATTATAGTTCATGCATGTTGCTCATGCAAACATTAAACTATAATAAATTGTCTAAAAATAAGACTGCACATGATAGTTACAATCAACATGAATTTACAAAAAATTATCCAAAAAAATGTTTACTAAGTATTAAAAATGAAATCCTTAGTGAATTGCATGGTGTTGAGGCTCATGCATCACTTACCAACAATATTTATTAGGAAAGGTTTGATAGTTTGAGAAGTATGAAAGATATTATCTTGTAAGATGTCATGTGAAAATTGGAACTAAATTCTTGTAGTAAAATGCAGTAGCATGAGAAAGAGTGCTTTTAATAATTGAATTTGAGTTCTATAGATTTTCTATTTTTGTGGTATTGTTGTTGATGATAAATTTTGACATAGTTTGGTCCTAAAAGTTAGAGATTTATAGCTTGACTATAAGATAGGTCCCAGGATTGATACCTAGTTTGATCAAGATTTTGAGATTGCAGGACATTGCCAATAGAGAAGAGCTAACTATGTAATGGTTTGGAGTGAGCACCAAAAGAATGACTTACGATGGTCAACTATAGTTTGATCATATTTTCTTGCAGAGTGACTACATCAATATTTAGAGAATGCAAATTCACCATTTTGGAGATGGATAGAGAGAGGCCCTATATGAAGCTAGTGCTACAACATGTATTTTGGAGTTTTTTTTCAAAATGTTCATCATGGAGGAGAATAGGGAATAATGAACATTTTTTTAATATTAATTATGGAGGAGTATATAGAATAATAGACATTGTTACCAATCAGTTTTCTATTAGCAAGCAGTTATGTTTAGATAAGATGATTTAGTTTTATAGAAATTTGTATAAATATATGTTTACATGAATGGTCAAATAATAAGATTATTGTGTGAAAGATTATTATGTGATATTTTGTAATTTTTAATTGCAACATTGACTAGCCATTGCAAATGTTGTTTAAGATTTTTCCCTATAACATAAAGGTGCAAATGACATTGGCTAAATGTATGTTTTTGATAAAGTAAGTAGCATTTACAAGGTGTTGTACCCTTTACACGGAGAGCCCTTGGGGCCAAAAAGAAGCTAGTTCAAAATAGGACATGAACTAGAAAGAGAAGCTAGAACAAAAGGGAGCCAATCCCATACAAACAAGAGCCACTAAGGCTTGGTAGGACAGGCCAAATAGGCCACACACAAAATAGAATCAGGACATGAACAACAGACATAAAACATGTCGAACAAGACAAGGACTAGACAACCCTAGAATTTGAGGGGACTAAATTGACTCCTAAAACCCGAGGTTGCGGTTTGGGGAGTCCCTTCTTCTTTCTTTGTACAATAGAACAAGAAGGCTCAAAATGAAGTCCATCAAGCAAGGCGAGATGAGTAGATCCACAAAAACCACCATGGGAAAAGAGCCACTTCACAGTGAAGCTGGAAGTGTAGAAGAGGAGTCAGGAGCATTGGGTAAATGTATGTTAGTTACATTTTCTTAAAGGTTTTAATTCCTTGTCAATCCATCTATCTAGGTTTGTGTTTCCAGCACATAAGGGAGGATGTAAGTAAAAGCTACAAAATAAGGTTTCATTACCAATGTGTTTTGTTGAATGTTCCTACAACTATTTCAACAAATCCATTCTATGTGTAGGCCTGAAATAATTACAAAAATTATTGTATCCTTTGTGCTCTAATAGAATTCAAGTCTTGATGATTCGCTTCTTCATAACTTGTTTTCTTTTCTAATCAAAGTTGTTTTAACAAGAATATATTTCCACACAGGATCACTTGCAAGATGTACAAAACTAAATTAAGTTATTATATTGGAAAGATTTTTCTTCTCTTGTTGGGTATTCTTGCTGAGATAAGTGTTCCGATAATTCTTGGTTTCATTTCCTTGTCGACCCAACAATCTCTTGCTAGTAGTTCCCATCTGCATAACACACAACACTGAGGGTAATATTTTATTGGTTATGGCAATGACTTGTGGATCCATAACTCAATTTTATTAATTAAATTTGTGCAGGACCGAAAGAATTACCATAATGATAACTTGAACTTTATATTTCCCCAAAGAAAAATGGAATAAGCAGGTAGGATATAGAAAATATTGCCCCACTACTGAAAAAATGATACAAAAAAGATTGCTCCCCATTGGAATGGGTGCACCCTCACCACTAGTGTGATAAATAGTTCTCTCATATGTAATCCAGTCCTGGATGACATCATGAGTTTGCTATCTTAACTATATGTTTAATATTTGTTTTGTGTGTAGGTACTTTTCTATGTATAATCCTATGATTTCATACATGGCCTACACCATATCTTTTTTGATTTAGACCTATTAACAATAAAAATTTTGGAGGTGAAAACCACCAAGTCGAGGATCACCATTTGTAAAATAAACCTTCATGAATGAAAGAGAAGCACTATGATATTTCACTAAAAATGAGTGAATAGATTGAGATGCGTAAAATACATATTGTATAGCTTTTTAAAGGCATGGAAAATGGAATAGGTAAACAATCACCTAGTATGAAAAAACAAATTAGAGTCATTTATCCTAAGTGAAAAACTTAACATACTAACACTTTTAAAATTAACATTTAAATTAAATCCCATAAAGACCTTCGTATAAGGAATTATGAGTGGATCTAGCACATGTTTGTGCTGATTTGCATGCTATTTTATTTTATTTAAATATATTAATTCATTCATGTAAAATTATACTAGGATGTGAAAGAAATCTAGATAAAACAGCATCAAAGATAATCTATTCTAGATTGTTTGATACATTATACTAGTTACTATTGGTTATTTTCTTGTTGTATTTGATCTTTTGCTTAATTCAATAAAGTTGGTACACTATGTGTTTGAGAAAATAATGACCCTTACAATTCAATAGATTTCCTACAAATATTTCTAAATTCTGATAGTCATTACCAAGATCTAGACATTAGAAGATTGAGGTGAGTAAATTTTAGTTACCTAATTTCTAAAAGTTCAATCTTGTTAACTACAATTCAAATCCACACATGAAGTTCAAGTCCACACTCATGAAGATTAGGTTTGTACCCATTTATTAAGTTCATACTCACAAAAGTGAACCAAAGAAAAATCCAAGCATTTGAAAAATTCTAAGCCACTCATATAGGCAAGCCCTAAAGTACTAGTATAGTGGTGAATTGATTTGGGGCATCTTCATCTTCATGTTCGTAACTTTAGAATCTAGCTAAATATCACATTTAAATTCGTTCAATTTAGTATTTATTGTTTATGGTCCCAAATCTTGTTTATATAGGTTAATTGTTATATACATGGTTTGTTTATTTAATTATCTTAAATAATTTTTGTAAGAGGTATTTTTCTCCTCACATTATTTAGTGAAATAAACTTTCTTACACAACCTAGGTTTCTACTCTTAGGTTTTATCCTTATTTTATTTAGGGTTTCAATTTATAATTTTTTAAGTGTTTATATTTTATTTCAAGTTTGATTAAGGTTTGTATTCCATTTTCTTGTTTCTCACACATTCTTTTAGGGTTATGTTCTTCATTGGATGGCCTTGTTAATACTTGACCCTATCCACCTTTATTTCTAGCTTAATGGGTGCATTTGATGATTTATTTTTAGATCTAATTATTATATTTATTCTATATTAGACTTTACAATCCTTTTATTATCATTTTTTAACTAATATGCTTTCATGAATTATTTTGCATGTCAAAATGTCATCCACATCCTCACATTCTTTTGAGAAGAGCTACTCATTTGAATCCTCAAATAGTAGGTATCTAATGAGAATGGTGTTTTTAATTATGTTCACATGTGCACTATGATTACTCTTATTTTTGATATTGAGGATGAGGATTATGATCATGAAACATATTTGACACAGTAAAAAAAGTTTCCCATGAGATTACTAGTTTAGTTGAAGTAGATAGTTTTTAAATTTTGCAATAGGATTTTTCTAATTTAGTTATTTCTAAGACATTTTGTTTGCAAGTTCTTTGAGATATTAGTGTTAAAACTATTCCTAGTAATCTGAATGGTGCATACTCATCATAGTTCACTCTTAGCTTGTCCCTAGAGATGGTATACCTTTTATTTTCAGTTCTCCACTTATCATTACTGAGCATATTATTATACTTATCATATTAATCTTTCTACATCCACACATCCTTCATCCTATCCCCCTACCATTTCTCGTAACTTTCATTCCATCCCTACTAGTGAACTATGACTACACATGGTCTACATTCCTCTACCATCTCCACTTCTATCATTATTTTGGCATGACAACATTATATCTAGAGACTTGAAATCTATCATAGATCTTGTTTGTTAGAATGCATTAATTTTTTTTAGGATTTTAATGGTTGTCATGTAGGGTTTTGTGAAAAATAAAAACTTTTATCTTTATTCTCTCAAATGTCATGAATTTCTATTTTTTTGGTGACTCATTGTGTTGATTCAAATTGATTAAATTATTCTTTGAAACCTTGAAATATCATTATTCTATTCACCCCTTCATCTAGGTTACCAATCATGGCCTCTTATTAAGTATTGTCTCTTGTGATGTGTTCTTAAAGTTGTGTGGTCTCTTCTTGTTATCCATGTGGGGAAATTTTATTGCATCATGTTTGAGCATGACCATCATTTATTTATTTATATTTTTTTGTATTTGTGAGCATGTTTTATCATGGTATGTGTAAAGTGTTTGTTGAGTTGTTTGAGTGCATAGATGTGATGGTGGTATGAGCATGGGCATCACTAGCACATTTTCATTCATCTGAGCTAACTTTAATTCTACTACAAACTAGTTTATTTGTATTTCAAAGGAAGAAAGGTATGTGGATCACACTTCTTATGCCAACCTAATGAGGAGAGTTTTACATTTTTATTTTCTTTTGCCCAATTACAATAATGAGATAAAAATTACAAGATAATCTAACACACATGTAAATATCAAGAATCTCAAAACACAAGATATATGTGGGGAAAACCTTTTAGAGAAAAACCTCACACTCAATGCTTTCTTGGAGGGCAAAAGCAGTTACTCAACATTATTCCTTTAAGGAGGTCCAATCATCACTACTCTTAGTGGGGGCGGTAGTCAATTGGGCTCCAAATATGATTTGGAAGGGGAATTCCAGATGCTTGATGAGGACGAGGACGCCATCATTATGGAGGTTGTTCAACTGAAGGAGGAGCAGGAAAGTATTGATAGAGAACTTGAGGACATGCAGAGACGCTTCGCCTTGACAGATCATGTTGTTCCTCCAAACAGTCAACATAGGTTTGGGGATCCTGGGATGAGTAGCAATTCATTGATTGCGGATGGGTTTGAAGATTCTGAGACGAGTGCTGGATTACTGTCTAAGGAGCTAGTAATACTTGTTCGCTTGCAAATCAGAGGTCAGATAACTGTATTAACAAGGCTGATTTTGAGATGGATGTGGTCTTCGAAAAGGATTTTGTGGGTTTGAGTAATTTGGATGACATAGTTTGTTCAATTTCATGAATTAAATTCAAATCCATATCCATACTCATGGAGATTAGATCTATACTCATATAGAGAAGGTTCACATTCACTTAAAGACAAATATAAGCATTTGACAAATTTTAGACACTTTTCTCTTAGCTCTCAATTTTTAAAACTTAATTAATCAATTAATTTATGATAAGTTAAATAACTAAGACTAATTAGTCTCTCTTAACATTTCTTCTAATTTAATAAATCATATCATCTTCAATCCCTGTTCATTTAATCTTAACCATTTAATTCATTTTCATGGATTTTAATCTTGATCATTCTTCTCTTATCATGTGTCCTAATTCCCACCCATGCTCTCACATGTGTGAGATGTCAGCTTATCCCACTCCTTATACATGTATGCACATGCTAGCTCTCCACGTCAACTGACACTATGCCCCCACATGTGTGAGAATTCTAACTCATCCCATTATTTGATCATACATGTGTGAGCATGCTATTTTTGAGACATGTTAATCCTCCATATCATCCCTTGACTTTGACTTACCTCTACCTCATCGTCCACATATGTGTGAGCATATTTGCCACATGCCACCTTGTTTTAACAAATATGTGACCATGCTTGGCCTTCCACCACACATGCTACTTGTCCTCTTCTCTTTTAATCTTACATCTTGATCAAATCCCATCCTTTGATCTTGGATCTTCCTTTCCCTTGTGATACTTGTCACATTGCTCATGTATCTCAAATCTTATCCCTCCATTCAATCTTCCATCTTGACCCCACATTTTCCTCTTGAAATTCTATTTAATGAGAGGATTCCCATCCCATTTGATCATCTACATTCAAGCTAATTTTATGACATCATTTTCTTAATCAATCTATTTACATGCACCATCATGATATTTGTTTGAGTAACAAAATGCAAAGAGTACCCACATTTATTCATTTGAGCATATCAATAAATCAACAATGAAGGTTTAAATACTTTTTTTTTTTGTTTTTATTTCTAGCATTTTTTTATATTATCTTTGTTTTTTTACTCTATCCAAATTTTCTTTCATTTGAGTTTTAAATTTGTATTTACAGTGAGAGAATTTAATGATTAAAGGTAAAAAACATCTAATATGCAATTATAAAAAGTCTTTATGTGGTCTTAAACAATCTCCTAAAATGTGGTATCAAAAATTTGACACATATTTTTTTTCTTTGGGATTTCGAAGATCTAAATTTTACCATTGTGTGTATAAGAAATATGATAATAGTTGCATTCTCAGTATAGTTTTCTATGTAGATGATATGTTGTTTATTAGAAATAGTAGGAGTATGATTTCAGATTTGAAGTCTTAGTTGTTAGCATAGATTGAGATGAAGGATCTAAGTGGACCAAGGCATATTCTTATGATGAAGATCAAAAGATATAGAGATAACACACAAATTTGGTTAATCCAAAGCATGTATGTGAATTCACTATTGGAGAGATTCAGTATGGTAGATTGCAAAGGATTAGTTGTTCACGTGTTGTAGAAAATGAATATTTTTATGGATGATTTAATCCAAAGTCTCCTACTAAGATGGAGGACATGACCAAAGTACCATATGTTAGTTTTGTTGGCAGCCCTTTGTATCCTATGGTGTGTATGAGGCCAAACATTGACCAAGTAGTGGGAGTTCTTGGTCGGTTTATGGCTAATCCTATATGGGTGAATTGGGATGTAGTTAAGAGAGTGTTTAGATATTTTTAGGGCACTTCTAAGTATTCCATGTGTTTACATGATAATCCTCCTAGAACTTGCCATTCAATTAGTATTCATGTGTGTGTGGATTCAGATTGGGTAGGTGACATTGATGGTAGAAGATCCATTAGTGGATATGTGTTCATGATGTTTGGTGGTTCTATCAGTTGAAAGAATAAGTGATAAGTTTTAGTCACTTTTTCCATAGTAGAAGTAGAGTACACAATAGCTACTCATTCTTGTAAGGAATCCATTTGGTTTAAGAGGTTGTGTTTTGATATTGGTTTCAATGCAGGGAAGATTAATATCTATTGTGATAATCGGAGTGTCAATTTCTTAGCAAAGAATCCTACATTTTATGCCAGAAAAAAGCTTATTGATTTACAATTTCATTTTTTTAATGATATGATGGAAGATGGAAAGGTGACGTTAGAGAAAGTAAAAACTTTGATGAATGTTGCAAATGCATTAAAAAATACAGTGAGAACCAATAAGTTTAGGTGGTGTGCAAGGTCTATGGGCCTCTCATCCCCTAGAAATTAAAGTCATATTCCTTCCATTGGATCCTTAAAGGTGTTTTACAAGTGGGAGAATATTGGGTGTTTCCAAAATAGTGTCTCACTTTTGGGACGTCCTGATTTTTTCTTGAAATCACTTGTTTTTAGAAAAACTAATGTTTTAAGCTTTGATAGGTTCCATCTAAAGGGTTTTTAATTGAAGATGGTTAGATAAGACCCCCTTAAATCAAACCCCCTTAGATAGAACCCATCTAGTATTAAATCATACCCACAATGGAGTCTCCTTTGCACCTATCATAATGCTAGCATAAAAACACTTCTTCTTTATCTTTTGAGGGATTAAGTAAATTCATTCATAAATTATATTTTGCAAGATTGTAGCCTTGAAAACGATCTTTCCAACCAGTATAGTTTTGATATGTTTTCATTTTATCATATATTTAATTTTTAATTTTTACTAAAAATAGATTTTTCACCAAACATCAACTTCTCCATTCTATAGAGGTGGAAAAATTGTAAACCATTGTAATTTTTTTTTCAAAAAATACCTTTTCCCTAGGTATTGATGTCCTTGTTTCACCAAAAATAAAATTGGATTTCAATATATATACAAAAATTTATGTTTGACGAAATACACCTATATTCAAATTATAGTTATAGTGACTTAAAAAATAATTTTAAAAAATATATTTGGCAAAAAATTATGAAAAAATATCTTTGCCCTAGATATAGATGTTAAGAATCTATATTTTAAAAAATAGAAATTTATCCTTTCTAGAAAAAAATGTTATTTTTGACGGCATAGACGTTACTTTCTAAAAGTGTTGTTTACTATTTAAAACTAGTTATTAAAGGAGATTTTGAAAGATTCATGATTTATTTCAAAAACATTTAAAATATATATATTTATAATTTACACTCAAATTTCCACAAATCACTAGTTCGCATCATCTTCAAATTCTTAACAGTTTAGCTATTATAGAGAAGGCAAAGATTCAATTAAAAATGTTGATATAAATGTCCATCTTGGCCAAAAAGTGAGACACAATATTGTGATTTCACCCTGTTAACAAGAAGAATTCTCAACCTTTTTTTCCTACAAATGATTATTTAATTTTAAAATAATATTTGATAGTTATCTCATGTTGCATTGTGAGATACAACTTGTAGTTTCTATTTTTGAGGAGTCAAGTTTGGAAGTCACAATTTATAGGTGGATTTTTGCATGTTGAATTTATATGGAATATGTGCACAGTGTATGTGAAATTATATTTTGTTAGGTACAGGTTTTGCATGTGTAGGCTAAGTGACAATTGGCAATTGCAATATTGCATGTGTTGACAAGTTGAAATTTTCTAGTATGCATGTGTAGTGTTTTTGGCATCAATTTTTTCATCTTTAGATTTGGATGTTTTATTATGGAAATTTTTAATTAATGCATTGTATGATCCTATATAATGAGAACCTGTATTTTCAATTTTGTACTTGTTTCTTGTTGAAGTGCCATTATGCTGCCAAAATGACTCTAAAATCTTGAAGAAGTGTGAAGATCCTATTAATGAGCTTGATGTTGATATTATATTGTACTATATTTTGATTAGTGATAATACAAAGTACTGTGCTTTTTAGAGTATGGGATTTTCCTCCTAAAAGGGTTTTATCCATGTGTAGACACTTAAAAATGTCTTGAATTCAGTATCATACACTTGAATCAGGTATACTAACATCATTTCATCTTGAAACCCATCCTCTTTTAACTTAATTAATTAAATTAGCCTGGCTATTTAATAAATTGCTTCATTCTCACATATTAGCCTAATTTATCAAATCAGGTTAATTCACCTCCTTCCATGCTAACATTTTATGTCATTAATGATATGATTAGAGGGAGAGACATTATTGATTTGGGAGTCAGTTGGAGCATAAGAAATGGGAATCAAGCAAGGTTCTAGGAAGATAGATGGTTATTAAAGGAGCCTTTAAAATCATATGAAAGCTTCAATGGATGGGCTAAGACCTGCAAGGCAATTTATGGGACTCATGTCAAGGACTACTGGAGTAATGGGGGATGGGTGAATTTGTGCTAGATTGGTTTGGACCTAGTGCTGATTTAATCCTCTTTGATGGCAGTTAAGATGGGGTCAAGTCAGTAGGATGATCTTTTAGTTTGGACAACTAACCCTTCGGGTAGCTACTCGGTCTCTTCGACTATCTCTTTGTTGTCCCTAATGCCCCCCCACCCTCCCTTCTGGGCTAAAGCTTGGATTAAACACATGAATCCTAAGGTCAACATATTCTTTTGGATTCTTCTCCAGAATAAAGTGCTCACAGTGGATAATCTCTGCAAGCATGGCTTTGAGATCCCGAATCGTTGTTACTTGTGTAAGGAAGAAGCTGAAATTGCTAACCATCTGTTCCTCCACTGTCCATATGTGACTTCTATTTGGGGAAGATTTCTCTCTCTAGAATATCTCATGGGTGATTCCTGCCTCTATCGACGACCTTTTTATTCAGTGGAATGCTCTATCCTTGAATCCTACTATCCACAGATTATGGTCTTTTAATTTCCCTTATATAGCCTAGGGTGTGTGGAAGGAGTGAAATAATATAATCTTATAAGGAAGCTCCATAGAACATGAAAAATCATGCAAGCTAATGGTGGAAAATATCAATAATATCACTTTTCAGGAGAATAAGGAGGCTATGGTATGTTCTAACTATGAACTCAAGATGGAAAAAGATTGGAATATCAAGAGTAATGTTTCTAAGGCTTCAAGACCAGCTAAAAAGAACCATGAAGGTATTAGTTGGAGTCACCCTCCCAGGGACTGGATAAAAGCTAATTTTGATGGGGCAGCCAAGGGAAATCTAGGGCTGGCAGGGAGTGGGGGAGTAATAAGAGATTATAATGGCAAGTTTTTTGTGGCAGTGGCTATCTCCTTGGGCACACAGTCTAATCACTTAGTTGAAGCCATTGGATCTTTCTAGGTAATTGACCTTGCTAATATAATGAAATTTAAAAATATATGGATTGAGGGTGACTATAAAAATATTATAGAGTGTCTCCTAGGCAAGTCCCCCCTCATGGACTATTAAATGTTGGATAGAAGAAGCTATATCTTTATTATCCAACTTTGACAAGGTAAGAATATCCCACATTTTTAGGGAAGAAAACAATGTGACTATTTTGCTAATGAGGGAGTAAGAAAAAATGGGCAATAGATGTGGTTGAATCTTAAGGATCTAAGAACTGACGTCAGAGCCTTAATAGAGTATGATATCACTCATGGGAAAGCTGCCAAATTTAATGATGATTAAGGAGAGTAATGACAGGTATTTTGACATCATTCGATATGATGGTGGTGCCATAATAATCTCTATAGGTTGTAAGAACTTGCACGTTTTGTGGGTGCTTTGGTTAAGCTGTTGGCTCTCTATTCTATTCATTTTCCCTGTGAGAAAAAGAAGCAAGGTTAATGCTACAATGGGGGGAAGCAAAAAGAGGGTGGAGCTAACTAGCTATGAGAAGCACAAGAAAAATTTGAAGGTTTGGAAGCAAATTAAGCGGGGTGGGCTGCAACCTTTCATTGAAAAACTCCATGGTCCTGACCCAAAAGTTAATAGTATTTTTCTAAACATTGGAAGAAAGGTGAAATCATTCTCTTAGGGAGAAAGGTTAAGGTGGATGAGAACCTCATTGGGGAAATCATTGGTCTCTCGACTGAGGGGGTCAAGTTCTTTCATGACAGGAAGTTTTCAAATGAAGCTGTTATTAGTTTTCGTAGAACTGATGAGGAAAGGAAGGAGTTGGTTAAAGTTTCCAACATTTATTTTGATGCTAGGACAATCAAGAATATTTGGAGGAATGTACTCAAAATCCTTATGGAGTACATTATGTTGGATGACAGATTTACCAGAGTCTATGGTCATCATTTTTCCCTCCTCAATCATTTTTGACATAAGGTAAGGCCTTCCTTTCCTCACTACTTGTTCTGCTCCTTGAATAACAATATTGAGGAACATAGAAAAATTCCTAGGAAGAATCTAGTTTTGCATCGTAGCCTTATTTGGCTTATTTATAAACATTATAATTTAACATGCCGGCCCTATCCAATCCTTTATCGACCTCTACGTTAGAAGGGTATGATATTGATATTAGCACGTCTAAGGAAAAAGATGGTTCAGAAATTGAATGGGAAGAGGAGGAATCTCACTCCCCCACAAAGAAAAATAAGAAAACCGTTCTAAGAAAACCTGTGAAGAAAAAAGATTACTCTGCAAAAACCCCCATTGGCACTCCTTAGGAGGCAAAAATTAAGGAGCCCCCCGCAAAAAAAATGGTTTCATATTCTGAGGACTCTCCGGAGGGAAATTTTGTTGCCTCTAAAGCCATTGAGGATTCTTATACCTCCTACCCTGCAACAGATAGAGAGAATAGACCCAAATTCCCTAGAAATATTGATCATGATGATCACTACTTCAAGTCAGACCGAGAATTTCTGGATAATATTTTGGCAATTGTGAGAAATGGGGTTGTTGACTACTTCAGGATCATTAGGTTGGTTTTCCATGAGATTAAGGACCTCATCTTAAAAAACAAGGTTGTTACTAGCAAGTTGGATCAGATGGAAGCAAAAGGGCTTTCCCAAAATACTGTTGAGGTTTTGTGGACTATGGAAGAGAAAAGGGCGATGGTTGAGTGCATTCAAAGAACTGTTGAGCGCACAGACAAGATGAAGAAAGAGGAAGAAAAATAAAGAATAAGGTTAAAGCATTTGGAAGGGGAAATTCGAAAAATCAGGGAAACTATGAAAACCATCATGGAGCATAGCCACAAAATTATTAAACAAAATGCTACTATTTTGAGCACTATGGTGGAGAAACTGGAAAATACCTATCAGGCATCATTGGTTGTGGACCGGGAAGCAAATAAGGATAAAAGTAAGAAAGAGGAGTCAGGCCCTTCGAAGAGGACTAGATCCAACCTGAAGAGAAAAGCGGATTCTTTGCCTTAGGAGATCCAAGATTTGAAAAAGGTGACACAAGAGATGTGCAACCTCAAGGTTGAGGTTGCTAAGACTTTAAAGTCCTTAGGTTAGCTTTAGTTGTGCTTGGTGCTAGCTTGGTGCTAGTTCTTTGTTAGTGGCTGCTATCCTTTTTGTTTTTTTTATAGCAGCCTTCCTTTTCTTTTGGGTTCCTTGATGGCATTTTTTTCTCTGGTTAGTAAACTTTGTGGTTTTGGGTCCTTGTAAAACCCATTTTTTCCTCTATCAAAACGTTTCGTTTCGTTAAGGTGGATGGGATCAGGCTATTTAGTTTAAGTCCTAAAAGAGCGTATCGATTGTTGTTGAAGTTAAATGGCCTAAAGTTGTTTGATTGATGTTATTCCACCCTTTTCCATACATTCCAAATTCAAAAGTCGGAAGTTTT
Source organism: Sequoia sempervirens (assembly GCA_007258455.2). Classification (NCBI taxonomy): domain Eukaryota; kingdom Viridiplantae; phylum Streptophyta; class Pinopsida; order Cupressales; family Cupressaceae; genus Sequoia; species Sequoia sempervirens. The sequence continues at coordinate 33,886 of VDFB02276114.1, read as the reverse complement.
CAAATTTTTAGTGGATAAATCGTCACAGAAATTTCCCTCCAAAAGTCCCTCGAAGTTGCTTAATTGGCATTTACGTTTGGTGTCAGTGTCTTAATGTAATTCCCCACTTGCAAGGGAATATTCCCAAGTAATATTCCTCCCCTTTGTATAATTTAATTTAGTTTTAATTAACTAAATTATCCTTTTCCCTCACCAATGAGAATATTCTAAAGAATATTATCTCTCCTCACTCATTTGAAAAGGGGAATAATCTTGCAAAGCTTCATGTGCAAGTTAACTTGTGACTTGTTGTGACTTGTTGTGCAAGTTAACTTGTGACCTCTTATACAGGTCAAAAGTGTGCTTGTTTGAAGGAATGTTAACCCTTGATTATATCTCATTTTTCATTTTCATCTATTGATGAGAATCCAAGATCCATGCCTCCATAGTATTTCCTTTTTGACCATTGATTATCCTTTTTGATCTCAGCACTTCATTTCTCATTTGCTTTCCTATAAATAGGTCACTATTTCGATACAAATGGATCCATCTTTCAACATTAGAGTTATGCTATTAAAATCACTAACACACTCACACTCATATTTGACACACATTTAGCATCTTTTAGTTTATTTTAATTGCATTAATTAGCTTTAAGCTTCCATGATCATATAATGCATCCATTTAGCTTGTTTATTAGTTAGGGTTTGAAACTTTTAGCTTAAAATCCATTTAGATTGGCTTAGAATTTGTATATCTTCATCATTTTAGCATAAAATAATGTTTAATTAGCCTACATCATGTTCATTTAGATTAAAATCATGTTTTCAGACACATCTTGAACAATCATTCCATTAGTTTTCTTCAATAAAAATGATTGGAACAAGCTCGTTTATCCACAAGATTGGGAAAGGGTCACCATTCTACATCAAAATGACACCACTCCCCCAAAGGATAAGTTTTAGATGGATTGGAGTAGGAATTTTAAAGATTTCATAGTTTAGTATGTTTAGTTTTGATAAATGTTTAGTTTAATTTTCATTTGAATGATCTTGTTGAGATTTGATGTTAGTGGCTTCATTATGCTTTGATTCTTCATGGATCAAGCGTAATCGGCCCATACTAATTTGTCGGTCACATTCTGGAACTAGGAGGAGGGAAAATTGATCAAATTTAATCATTTTCTTTCTCAAATTCCATTTTTTTTATTCTTGCAGGATACAGTGACACTCAAAGGAATTTTAGTGATGCCTTTGCTAGGCGTCGACATATAGCGATGTTATTTTCATCTGAAACAATGATTCCTATTTAATACCCTAGCATTGATTAAAACAAATGGAAACATTGAATACTTTTAGAGGTGTCGAAGATTTATAAATGGTGATGCTTGTTGGAAATATGTGCCTCAATCTCATAGGATGAAACCTCTAGAAGAGAAAAGTTGGTATGACCTTCATTGTGTCTGGCCGACTAGCAGTTGTGAAACCTTATGAAATGTTCAGGTCGCCGAGACCTTGTTGATGTCTTGCCGAATGGAGCCTATCGCTGTGATTTGTGGCATTCACTGTAACCCTCTAGTGAGTGGAGATCTTTGGCCGATGGGTTGGTGTCTAGCGGATGTAGGGGAGACTCATGACAACTAGGTCATCGGTGTAACATGTGACTTTGATAAGAACTCTTGGCGACAGTTGGTATGTCTCACTAACAGTATACACTCAGAGTATCGGAGTAGCACAAAGGCCTTAGTATGAAGTCTTAGCGATAGTTGATTTTCTTGCTGATGGATGTGGTTTCGCTGACTGGATAGCGTCTTCATTGTAACCTCTTGGTGAAAGCAGTAAGTCTTGCCGACATTGGTTTTTGTTAACAGGTGTCTTCGGTGAGACTCCTAGCAACTGAAGTCTTCAGTGAAAGGTATGAGCATTCAGAAAAAACTCTCAGTGATAGCGGTAAGTCTTGGGAGTGATCCCATAATAGTTGTTTACAATTTTTGGCCAAACTGGACACTGAAATTATTATTTTTAACTAAATCTTCACATTAGGGCACCTATAGCGGCTAAACTGTGAGGAATTTGAAGATGGTGCAAATTAGAGTCTCATCAAATTTTGTCTGTAGATTCTAAAAATATTTTTTTCAAAATTTTTGGAATCAAATTGCACTTCTTTTTTCCATCTCCCATCGGAAAACTAGTGTTTTCAAAAAGCGACATTTTAAAAGTGTGGCACCATATAATGCATAACTTTTTTCCATGAAGGATAAAATTCTAATTCTTTCAATTTAGATTTGTAACTTACCGATATCAGTAGCTTCCACTTGGTTAGATAGTTTTTAGTGAATATTTTTTTTCTTTAATCAAGTTTCAAAAAGTCAAATAATTATGATTCGGACATAGTAGTATAACTTTTGTATATTTCAAAATTCATTTTTTTTGTTAGGATCAAGGACTTCAATGTCGTGCACTCATATTTTTCAATTTTTTCATATGCTGTTTCCACATGTCGCGAGAACATAGACCTTCATTTTGATTGAGAACCTATGTTTAATAAAACTAAAAAAACAAATACATAATAAAATCAAAACATACAAAAATTATATTCGTTGGATAGCTCGTTCCAAGGACTATCTGATTCTAGAAGGGTTTCTGAAGACTTCTCCATTTTCATCCTCAACCCGAGCTCCGAAGCGTAAAAAAGTAGACTTTTTTTGTGTCTCAGGAGGGGGATGAGGGGCAAGGAGGGGTCGAATGAACCCCTAGGGGTTATTTCGAACTAGGGTTTAGCGAACCATGGAACAGTGAAACTCTTCAAGGGGTTTGCTCAAACCCCCTTTCTATCACATTCTTTTGTTTTTAGTGACCCAAAATTTAAAGGGTTCACTCGAGAAACTAGTTCGAGAACAAACCCATATCACGTTTGAGATCCAAACTAGTGGGATCATCTGAACCCGAAATCTTTGCTTTGAGTTATTTTTTGTGAGTTTTCCTTCCTCCACTTGAATTGTAAACCACTATTGTGGCTTCACTTATACCCATTTGTTGGACATTTCAAAATGACTTAGGAACCGGTTATGATGTCTTCTTAGAAGAGCAATAGTCTTGTTAAGAGGCTGTAAATTCTAAAAATTTTTACATTCTATTGCATTCAAAAGTTCCAGTATTGAGTTCTCATCATAAGCATCAAAGTCCCTCTTTGTATTGTCTTGCTTTTTTTCTGTCATAAAAGCCATTGAATCCATCAAGTCTTTCATTTTTCATTAAAAGACCCGAATCGGCAAGACATTGTAAAAGTCTCCCCGATCTGATTTTTCATTAATACATGTTTGTTACAGACTATCGGCGGGACAATTTGCTTGTTTCGGTGACAAAAGGAATCATTTCAGCAAAGGGGAGTCATTGTCGGAGTGAAGTCATGGCGAATACAGTGTATTTCGCCGACCGGTGCATGTGGAAGTTTATCGTTCAAGATAAATGTGTTCGGGAAAATGTTTCAGCGAACTAATTTTTTCTTGCCGATAGGCATCTTGAAAAAAGTATATCGGCATATGTTGGGGCATCGGTTTGATGTCGGGGCGAAGACAATATGTCATACTGACTAATGCATAAAGGGGTTGTTTCGGCCAGACTAATTGATATCGGTATAATCTCATAACGAAATCATTTTGTTTTACCGATTGACTTGCAAATAGATGTCTTGGTAAGACTTATATGCATCGGGGAAGGTCTAGGCGAAGGGGCCATTGTTTGGCTGAACTAAGTTCAAAGGTATTTCAAACCTATCGGTGAGAAGCTATGGAGTATTGCCGATTCAAATCTTATGCCGATGGAGATATGCATCACCGAGAGAAGAACTTGTCGGCATAAGTTTCACCGAAGTATGAATATTATACCGACAGATGGTTCGGGGTGAGTTTTTTCCGAATAGGAGTAATCTGGAGGAGTGATTTCGGTAGGACATTTGGTGTCGGTGTAATTTTTCCCGAAGGTTCATTATCTTGCCGAAAGTATTGTTTCAATGGTTGGGTTTATTTATTCAGTGAGAAAACTTGGTGGACATGCCGAAATGAGAATTCATCAGTGAAAGGGTGATTTTGACTTAGCGAATGAAAATACATTGAAAAGTATATATCGGTAAGATGCAAAGATATCTGCATAACATCTCCCCAACTTTGAAAGTCACAGTGAAGTGGGTGAAACAAAGATTGTATCGGAAAGAATATAAATTTGTCTTGGCGACCCCATGAAGATAAAGACTTTTGGTGAAACAAGATGAAGTCTATGAGAGGTTTCCCCGACATCTGCGGGTCATAGCGAAGAACATAAAGATAGAGGATTTTAGTCGGTGTGAATAACATTAATGTCTCAGTGATTGGAAAATGCTTCGAAGAAAACATATCAGTATTGTTCTATGATATCTATGAGACACTTCGCCGACTTTGAATTGTCACAGCGACATGAAAAGCAGAAGAATTTGTCGTCAAGTTGATTCCAGGTGTCGATAAGACTGCAGAGTGTCTTGGCGAATGATGAAATAAACGTTGAAAAGGGATTTCACCCCAGATTTGAATTTTTCTCATCGAAAGGACATTTGATGCGACAGTGCGAGTTTCAAAGGTGGCTTCATTCATGCTTCATTAATGGTGCGATGGGATAAAACAGTAATGAAAATAGTGTTTTAATCAATTCCTCATTTCTGAATTGATTGTTGGTGAATTGGCAAGCTGAATGAGAGAACCAAGATGATTTTTCAGTCTGAGGAGCTCAAGTAGAATACTGTAAGTAGTTGCTTCTCTGTTTTTCATATTTTGATTCTGTAAGCTTGAAAAAATGGAGTCTTCTGGTTCTGGAAAGGGTAAGGTTAGGAAACTTGGTGAGAGCAGTCAGTCGGGGGGAAAGAAACAAAAGACTGATACAGAGCATGAAGGCACTGAAAGGAAGCTAAACCAAGACCTTATTGATCAACTACCTGGTTTGGGGCCTAAAGCTAGAAGGTTCGCACAACTTAGGGTAGAAGTTGACAAGTTGGATGACAAATGCAAGTTCACAGGTGATGTCTAGACTGCTGTGAGAGGGTATGAGCTTTTCAATTTCCACTATCGTAGGAGGAATCATTTTGAGCCAGTTTGTAATGCATGGAAGTTGAATGTAGGGAAATTGATGTGCCCTAATATATTTATTAATGCTGAATTGGTAAAATTGCTTGTTGATCATTATGATCCAAAGTGTAAAGCAATATGTGATCCTTCTGGAAAACCACAGATACATGTGTCAAAAGAAGGAATTGGTGAGGTTTTCAAATTGGAAGGATTTTGTGATGAGGAAATCAATTGTGAAGAGTTGCAGAAGGAATTTTTCAGAATGGATACAAGTTACAAGGGTTGGAGGTTACCAATTCATAGGGTTAAATAGTGTAACAAGCCCGAACCTCTGGAAGATAGTGAGGGGCCTCCTTATCATGTAGATTTGTTTGAACCCTACATGAAGTATACATATTTTTCAGTGTGTCAGGTGTTGGGGATGGATGCCCCAAAATTTATGTCAATGGTGCCAATGGTCATTGCAGCAGACATTCAATATCATAATGCTAGGTTATTTGATTATGCTTCATATATTTCTAAGGAGCTTGACTCACGATTGATGGCTATAAAGGGTGGAGATTCCATTGTTCACCTCATAAACTATTCATTGTTGATGCATTTGGTGCTATATTTCGGATAAGAGCTTGGGGTGTGGCCTCCGAAAATGAGAATTTCTCAGACTGGTAAGGAGGGTGAAACATTGCATGTTCAATTATGGATTGCCATTTGGGACATCAGGTTTGTTGGTTCTAGTTTTATTCATTTTGAGGAGTATTTTGTAAAGACATTGTATAAATTGTATCATTATCCTTGTAATCATTCATTGACTAACGAGATCAAAAGATTCCTTCGGCCTAAAGACTTTAATGGGCCAATTGACCATAACTGGGGAGACTGGTATTGTTTAGAGGGAGCTACTGTAATCAGAGTGTATGGATTTGAAGATGCTCCTTTCATTATGCCAAGGATAGTTCCAAACAGGGTTGCGTACTTGGAAATTCTTAGACAAATGGATTACAGTAGTCTAATGCATTTCAGTTCTTTTGGGAAGCAGGCATTTATGCCTAGTACTTTATGCTTTGGTGATTTCACTGTGTTGGCTAAAGAGGGATATAACTCAATCCTTGATAGATTATTGCATTATAATATGAAAAGAGGACCAACCAGGAAATACTTTGACCATGAAGGGTATATTCATTCAGCCAAAAAGAGGATTAATTTTGGAGGGTATCAGCATGTACCCTATCCTTTCGATGATATGATCAGAAATCTGGATGAAAATGAAGCAGAAAGGGTAGTTGAAAGGTATAACCGAGGGCTACAAGATACTGAGTTATTGTCTTCTGGAGATGACGAAGCACCAAGAGTTGATGTGCCACAGGGTAAAACAGAAAAGGTATCCAGAATGAGGACTCAACAGTATGTCTGCCCAGTCAGAGAACAAAGTATTGAAAGTGGTGATGTTGATGCTAGGCACATAGAGTACAGATCATTTGTTTCTGATGATGAGTTTATACATTCCCCTGAGTTCAACGATTCTTGTACAAGCAGAAGGGGAAGGAGATAAGAGAGAATTTTGATGATATCACTTCTGGAAATGAGGAACAATTGTTGGCTCAATTGAAAAGATGTGTGGATGATGAAATGGCAAATATGACTCCTGAAGTGGGGAGGAAAATGTTGGAGGATGCTGATGTCATGATATTTCCTGGCCTTGATTTGAATTTTGCATTGGTCTTTGATAGTTTCTTGAAGGGTAGTAATGCTACTCATAAGCTTGATAAAGAGAAGGTGACAGAGGTGTATACGGGCTCCAAATATAATACTGATGAGGGATCAATGTTGATATGGGTTTTGTACCCACCCCACAGGAAATCAATGGTACTTGATACAGAGAAGGCATTTGGCCATGTCTTGACTTTAAAAGCTGGAGAAGCTGATCCTGTTGCTACTGCTGATATTGGGGTAAATATTGCAAAGTTGAATAAAGCACAGATTCAATTATTGATAAAAGAAAGAGAAATGTATAAAGCAAATAATGAGAAATTCCTGAGAGAAAATGATAGACTCAAAGACTTGGTTGGTGTTTCAATGGGAACAACCAAAATGATCACTCAAGGAGAAAGCTCTCAAGCAAAAGATCACTGGGTAGGGTTAGGTGCTTATTCTCAAGGAAAGCATGATGCTATTGCTGCAATTATCAAGAAGAGGCAGGATCATTTGACATCCTGGTTGAATAAATTGTGGGGAAAATATTCTCATACTCTTGCTGCATAGAAGGAGCACACAAGGATGGATGGACGAATCATGGAGAAATTTCATGAGTTGGCTCAAAGTGATGAAGCTAGAAGTTCTGCACTTGAAGCTGCAAATCACATAATCAATCGCCATCGAAATTTCTATGATGAATTGCAAGGAGATGAACAGGGGTTAATTGCAACTGCTGAGAAAATTGTAATTCCATTTTCTGATGATAATGGGGATTTGAAAGAGGCCACCAGGTGGAAAAATGAATGTGAGTCAATGTTGAATGAAATCATGAAGGTAGCTTCTGCAGATGATACAACATTGGAAGAAGTGAGTAAGCAAAATGAGGAAATGGTCAAGATGGAAGTTACGGTCCGGAATGCTGTTGGAGATGCGGACACGTATGAGCGCCAGGATTATTTGGACCACCTCAACAAGACTCACTTGTGGCTAAATAGAGCCTAATTATTCTCTATCTTATGTTTTATAATTTGTATTTTCTATTTCTGAAAGGATGCGTCCTTTCATATTCTCAATGTATAAATGTCTATTTTGAAAACAATATGAGATATAGGTAGAATAGGATAGAGAATAGAGAATACGGTGGAACACCATGTTTCACAGGGTTGAGACTATGCTGTATGTTTTGAAGCCATGGAAATATCAATGAAATCATCTGATTTGCTGGCGAATTCTGGTGTCAATTGTTGTGTTGTGCCTATTGAAAGAATTATTTGAGTTGTCTCTAAAATTGATGTTTCTTGGTTATTTAGATCAACATAACAAGTTTATGTCTGGTTTATCAGTACGTATTTTCCGTATCTGTGTGATTGGTTGATAGGTTCTTTCAAGGAAGGATTAAATCCTTTTGATTAATCACAGTAATCAGGGAATTTCATTTAGATCAGTAAGAAGAACTCAATAATCACAGCCTTGCATTTTTATACTGGTTATAAATAAATATGCCAAACAATTTGAATGAATCCAGAAAGAAGTCAGTTGTCTATGATTTTATTTGACTCCGTATATTATATAAGGCACTGGTCTCACCGTTATCATCATTTAGTTTTATTCATACTTTTTACATTTGTTAACTGAGCATTTTAGGGTTTAGTTTTGAATGCTGGTATACAATATATACCAAATTTGTTTTATTTTGTCCATTTCAATTTTCCATCTTGGACAAATCATGGCATGAAGATAAGATCAATAGTCAAGTTTGCTTCATTTATTATAGGTACACCCGCCTAGGTCTAGTAGTACCTGGAGAGTAGAAGGTTTAATTCTTTCAAACCTTGTTTTGTTACCCTAAAACATTGTGAAAGCTTGGCAACCTTTCGTGGTTTAAACCTGCGTTTTTGAGAGATAACAAATTGGCGACTCTGCTGGGGATAACAAAGAATCTACGCCTTAATCATAGAGTCAGAATTCCTATATACAGACTCCGCTGGGAATACCAAGTAACAATCTTTTTTCTCACTTTCAAGAAAGTAAGTGGCAACTCTGATTAAGCATTACAATATGAATGGAAGAAGATCTCAATTTAGGGGAGGTCATTCTGGAGCTCCTCCTGGTAATAGTAAGTGGACACATAAAAATGATAAGGCTGACAAGGGTAAAGGGAAAAGTGAGGACATGTGCTTAACAAACAAAGATAAATCATCAATACCTTTTGGTGAGAAGTGCTTTGACACATGGAAAGATAATTCATCTGAAGAGCCTTGTACCCCGGAAGATTAGAGAAATCCTTTTTACAATCCTCATAAATAGGCTAAATTTGAAGCTGGATTTGAAGCTGAACAACTTAGAGTTCAATATGAATATGACCAAAAAATGGAAGGTAATCAGAGTGGACCTATTAATCAAGAAATTCAACAAGAAGATTATGAATCTTTAAGTTATGAGGAAATTAGGGCATGGTATGAATCTCAGAGAAAAGAAAGAGAAGAGCAAGAAAAGGCCCAAATGATTCAAGCAATGAGGGAATTCAAACTGCAGAAAGCTCAGAACATTCCACACACATCAGCTTTTCCTCCAAAATATGTACCACCCCATAAATAGAGCAATCATGGTGCGGGGTATTCTGAACCACCAAGGATTCCTTGCCATCAAATTGGGAATCAATATAGACAGCCAAATCGTCCACCTTTTGTTCCCACATAACATCCAAATAATTATCCACCTCCTGGTCAACATTATTTGCCACAGCAAAATATGTAGTACAATAATCCTATGTACCAATATCAACACCCACCTAATCCTCCTCCTTATCAATATACAACCATGATCAGACAATTTGATCTAGCAGGGTTTCAATTATACCCATATCCCATGGACAGCAGTTGGAGAGGTTTAGTACCCAAGTTTACAGGAAGTAATGCTATCACAGCCGAGGATCATTTAAGGAATTTCAATGCCTTCATTTAGGATTTGGATGTACCTTATGAAGATTTGCATATGATATTATTCATGATGTCCCTTATTGAGGAAGCTATGGATTGGTTCAATAGCTTGACAACAGCTTCTATTTATTCTCTCTAGATATTTCAAGATAAATTCCTTGAACAATTTGGGAATTTGAGTGCACCAGACGCTGCTCTCCATGAACTAATGTGAATTCAGAAAGGTCAGAATGATTCAGTCTTTGATTTTAACAGAAGATTCAATAAATTGCAGAATAGAATACCTCCCGGATCAAAGTTACCTGACTCTGTAGCATTAAGTGTTTACCTGAATGCATTTGACCCTAAAACAGGGTATGAGCTGAGAAACAGGTTCCCAAGGGACTTAACTGAAGCACAAAAGATAGCATTAATAATAGAGAATAACAGAAAAGCTGTTGGGATAATAAATAAGAGAGACAACCCTCAAGTTCCTCAACAAAATAATAATTATCAATATAAGCAGGAGAACACATATAGAAATGAAAGACCAAGGCCAAGGTTACATGACATGCCCTATAACACAAACTGGAAGGATGGGAAACCCATAACAGATAGGCGTAGAAGCAAAGAAACTCCTGATCCATTGAAGAAGAAGGGAACATATGTGGTGAATAGCAATTATTTTTGTGAGGCTTGTGATAAGCCACATTCCCCTGAATATTGTGTTGTAGCCCAGAGAATGCAAGAAGAAGGATTGCTAATTGGAGATGATGGGGAAGATCATATGATCTACTTGACTTCAAATGCTTCTCATCATGTTGAGGAGAGGTACTCATCTTCGGAGGAGGGAGGTTATGAGTATGACGTTGCAGAACGAAGGTATAATGTACATATGGCTGAGCAGCATGTTTTTTCTGACTCTGAGGATGATTATGTAGAACCACAATCTGTTGAGGTGCTTGCTCACAATAATGTGAGGAGACTTACTGAAGAAGAAATAGAAAAATTGACTGTTGCTGCAGTAGAAGAAGCCAAGAATAAATACTGGTTGAGGAACAGGACAGTAAATGAGAAGGAAGGTGTCCCTAGGGGTATCTTTATGAAAGATCAGAAAGTTGTGCAAGGAGTTTCAAAGAAAAATGAAAACAAACAACATGAAGAAAGTAAACAGAATCCTATCCAAAAGGATGCAGTAAAAGAGCTACATAAAGAAATTCAAAAAAATGATCAGTCAGGTAGAGGAGAAAAAGAAGTAAACAAAGGAGAAACATTAGAACAGAAGAAAGTAGTTAAGGCAGAAGGTTCTTCTTTTGATTTTACTCAAGCCTTGTCTCAGGTAAAGATGTCTGTCCCACTTCTAGAAATGATGAAAATTAAGGAGTACAGGGACAGTGCAATGCAATTGATAACAAATGAGAGTGAAAAACATGTAAGTACTGAAAATAAAATGGTTGCAAAAAATAAGCAAGATAAAGTAAACGTCCCAGAAATCTACTTGAGTAATGTATTGACAAGTCCGCCACAAGTTGATCCTTTCTTTATCACATTACTCATAAATAATAAATTATTGAGGAATTGTATGATAGATTCTGGTGCCGCCATGAATATTATGCCAGTAGGAGTGATGAAACAACTAGGCATGTGGGTGGATACACATGAAGGAAAGTGTTACGCAATGGATAACCGACCTGTTCCTGTGGTTGGTATAATGAAAGATGTAGAAGTCAAGTTAGCTGCCTACCCTCAAGTAGCTTACAATATTGATATAACAGTTATAGACACCCCTCCTCAATTCAGTATGCTTTTATCAAGGCAATGGATAGCAGCTATTGGTGGAAATGTCTAGTTTGATATGTCTTATGCAACCATTCCTCTAAATGGCCAAGAAGTGAAACTGCACAGGGAGCCAAGGATGAATCAACTCATTGATTCTGTGCCACAAGACCAAATCAATTGCTTTTGTGATGTTGATCTTGGGAGTTTCAAAATAGAACCAGCACAACCAGAATTGGTTAATAGTGATCCTATTGAGAAGCATGCTGCAAGGAACCACAATGGTGTGTGGAAGATGTATTTCGATGGAGCCTGCAGCCAAGAAGGCAATGGAGCTGGGATAGTATTTGTTTCGCCTGAAGGTAATACATTTAAGTATTCATTCTTGTTAACTTTTGAATGCATGAATAATGTGGCGGAGTACGAAGCTCTGTTAACTGGATTGAATATAGCGGTGAAGCATAAAATAAAGTTACTGGCTATTCTAGGAGATTCTGAGTTAGTTATCTCACAAGTTAAGGTGAAGTATATAGCAAAAAATAAAAGATTAAAGCAATACAGAAATGTTGTATGGGATACAATAGAATTGCTTGATGCTTTCTCGATTGAGTGGGTGGATAGATCGAAGAATATAATGGCAGATTTTCTAGCTAATGTAGCATTGAAGAGAGATGATATTACGTTGGCAGGAGTGTCACAAATTGAATTCAAAACAAGGCCTGTTGTGCCTGATAATGTATATAGCTGGCAAGTTTTTAATGATGACACTGATCTTTTAAAATTCCTTCACTGTATAGACCAGTATGAAGCTCAAGAGATTGATTTCAATGCTTTTGTTGAAGAAGTTGATGGAAAAGAGACAGTCTTTGGAAAAGAGATCTTGCAGCTTAAAACAAATAAGATTCCTAAAGGCTTGGTGGCATTAGAGAGGGTATATGATGGAAGTGATCAGTCTTTAATAAAGCAAACACCAGTTGGAAGGGATGACATTGAAGAAATTAATTTGGGAACTGAGATGGCACCAAAAAAGGTGTACATAGGTAAAAAGATCAGTCCTACAATTAGAAAAATGTTGATTGAATTGCTAAGAAAGTATAAACATGTGTTTGCTTGGTCTTATGAAGATTTGAAAGCATATAGAGAAGACTTGTTTCAGCATGAAATACCATTGAAGCCAGATGCTAAACCATTCAGACAAAAGCAAAGGCCGATAAATCCAACTCTAGAACCTAAAATGCAGGATGAGTTGGCGAAGCTAAGAGATGGTGGAATCATTAAGCCAATCAAACATTCAACCTGGGTGTCAAATCTGGTCCCTGTCAGAAAGAAAAATGGAGACATCAGATTATGTGTAGATTTCAGAAATCTAAACATAGCATCCCTTAAAGATAATTATCCTTTGCCTAATATGGAGGCCATATTGCATAAGGTGACAGGCTGTGAATTGTTGTCCATGATGGATGGATTTTCAGGGTATAACCAGGTCAAGGTTAAAGAGTCTGAGCAATACAAAACAACATTCACAACCCCTTGGGGAACATATGTTTATCTAAGGATGCCATTTGGTCTCACTAATGCAGGGGCGACTTTTCAAAGAGCCATGGATACGGCTTTTGTTGATTTGATCAATGTTCTCATGGTGGTGTATCAGGATGATCTCACTGCTTACTCTAAGAAGGCTGAGGATCATGTTCATCATTTGGAAAAGGTATTTATAAGAGCCCTTGAATATGGTATTAGCTTAAACCCCAAGAAATGTAATTTTGCTATCATAGAGGGTAAACTTTTGGGGCATATTGTTTCCAAGGAAGGGATTAGGATAGACCCTAAAAGAGTGGAGGCTATTGATAAGATCCTTGTCCCTAAAACTGTTAAGGCGATACAATCATTCTTTGGACAGATTAACTTTGTTAGAAGGTTTGTTTCTAACTTTGCTGAGATTGTCAAACCAATATCAAAAATGTTAAAGAAAGGACAAAAGATAGAATGGACTGCAGAAGCTTTGGAAGCTTTTGTGTCTATAAAACGAGCTATCAAGGAGGCTCCTATTCTTAAGTCGCCTGACTTTTCAAAACCTTTCCATATTTTTTTCATTTGCCTCAATGCATACTATTGCAGCTGTCATGCTATAGAAGAATGAAGACGGTTATGAGCAGCCAATATCTTTTTTCAATAATTCATTACAGGGTTCTGAACTAAAGTATGATATAATGGAGAAGCAAGCATTTGCGTTGGTGAAAGCTATAAAAGTTTTTAGGCCATACCTGGTTGGAGCAAAGGTAGTTGCTTATGTTCCTCATGCAGCTGTCAAGGATATTCTAACACAATCTGAAGTAACAACAAAAAGATGTAAATGGATCAACAAAATCCAGGAATTTGACTTGGAGATTCAAATTACTAAACTGGTTAGAGGTCAAGGTTTGGCTAAACTAATGGCAAAGGCAAATTTTGAAGCAAATCAGATTTGTAATGTAGAAGGAGAAGATGTAATTGTGAGCATTGATCATACTCAATGGTATGAAAATATCATGCATTATCTTAAACATATGAAGTGTCCAGAAGGATTGAATGATAACCAGAAAAGAATGTTGAAGTTGCAGGCATCAAAATATGTTTTTATGGATGGGGATTTATTTTGGAAAAATAGGGATGGTGTATTATTATTGTGTTTGGATGAGTTTCAAGCTAAACGTGTTTTGAGTGAAATGCATGAGGGAGTATGTGGAGGACATTACTCAACAAAGACAACAGCGCATAAAATTCTCAGGGTAGGCTATTATTGGCCTACAATTTTTAATGACTCTTTTGCATATGTGAGAAAATGTGAAGCTTGCCAAAAGTTCTCTGGGAAATTGAAATATTAGGGAGCTTTTCCATTAAGACCTTTGCAGGCTGATGCCCCTTTTCATCAATGGGGGATTGATTTCATAGGAGAAATACAAGAAAAATCAAGTGGTGGACATAGGTGGATATTGGTGGCCACTGATTATTTCACCAAGTGGGTAGAGGCCATCCCAACTAAACAAGCTACAAGTAAGGTGGTGACACAGTTCCTGATGGATAATATTATTACTAGATTTGGTACACCAATGAGGTTGATTACTAATAACGAGATGTGTTTTAGATCAGATGAATTCAGAGGCTTTTGTAGCACATATGGTATTGCCATTTCTTATGCAGCCCCTTATCATCCACAGGCTAATGGACAAGTAGAATCTAGTAATAAGAGTCTTCTGAAGATTATAAGAAGGATGTTAGATCAAAATAAGAAGGCTTGGGATTCAAAATTAAGATTGACTGTATGGGTTGATAGAATTACGGTGAAGAAGGCAATTGGGAAGTCCCCATTTGAGTTAGTGTATGGAACACAGCCCAAGATGCCCTTGCAAAACTTGTTACCTATTTACAGGTTTGTTCTTCAGGAAGATTTAGATATTCCTGAACCCTTGGACGAAAGAATGGAGCAGCTAGCTGAATTGGATGAAATGAGGAGAGTGGCTCAAAATCAAAATATAAAGTTGCAAAAGCAGATGAAATATTTATTTGAAAAAAAAGAAAAGGATAGGAAATTTGGAGAAGGTGATCTGGTACTGATGTGGAATGCAAGGTGCCAGGAGAAGGGAAAACATGGGAAGTTTGAAGCCTTATGGCTAGGGCCTTTTGTGGTGGTTGGAAAGAAAGGCGAAGACTCATACTATTTGCAGAATATGGCTAGTGAAGATCAAGAATTGCTTGTACATGGGAAATTTTTGAAACAATTTTTCTCTTGAAATAATGCAGAGGATTAAGGGTTGCCAGTGCATGGACAACTCTTGATGGTCCTCTTTGAAATTCTTTTCCATGCACAGTAGTTTAGGAAATGAAAGGAACAGGATTTGCAAGTACATGGACAATCTTGATTTTCCTTCTTTTGAAATTAAATTTTCCATGTACAACAGTATAGGGTCTCATTCATTTCCATTGCCATTTGTTCCATTCTGCTCACATGTTCCATCACTTTGAGTTTGGTTTGCTCACCCAGAAATCTGAATCCTTGCAATGATCTCACTATCATTCATCCCCAGACGGAGCCACTGTTAGAACTGTAAAATTTTGAATTTTTTACATTCTATTGCATCCAAAAGTTCTAGTATTGAGTCCTCATCATAAGCATCAGGGTCCCTCTTTGTATTGTCTTGCTTGTTTTCTGTCATAAAAGCCATTGAATCCATTAAGTCTTTCATTTTTCATTAAAAGACCTGAATCGGCAAGACATTGTAAAAGTCTCCCCGACCTGATTTTTCACTAATATATGTTTGTTGCAGACTATCGGCAGGACAATTTGCTTGTTTCGGCGACAAAAGGAATCATTTCGGTAAAGGGGAGTCATTGTCGGAGTGAAGTCATGGCGAATATAGTGTGTTTCGCCGACCAGTGCATGTGGAAGTTTATCGCTCAAGATAAAGGTGTTCGGGAAAATGTTTCGGCAAACTAATTCTTTCTTGCCGACAGGCATCCTGAAAAAAGTATATCGGCATATGTTGGGGCATCGGTCTAATGTCAGGGCGAAGACAATATGTCATACCGATTAATGCATAAAGGGGTTGTTTCGGCCAGACTAATTGGTATCGGTATGAACTCATAACGAAATCATTTTGTTTTACCGATTGACTTGCAAACAGATGTCTCGGTAAGACTTATGTGCATCGGGGAGGGTCTAGGCGAAGGGGCCATTGTTTGGCCGAACTAAGTTCAAAGGTATTTCAAACTTATCGGTGAGAAGCTATGGAGTCTTGCCGATTCAAATCTTATGTTGATGGAGATATGCATCGCCGGGAGGAGAAC
Organism: Sequoia sempervirens; assembly: GCA_007258455.2. Lineage (NCBI taxonomy): Eukaryota > Viridiplantae > Streptophyta > Pinopsida > Cupressales > Cupressaceae > Sequoia > Sequoia sempervirens. Next base: position 17,605 of record VDFB02276114.1, on the reverse strand, counting down.
TTATTGGCATAAGTTTCACCGAAGTATGAATATTATACTGATAGATGGTTCGGGGTGAGTTTTGCCGAATGGGTGCAATCTGGAGGAGTGATTTCGGTAGGACATTTGGTGTTGGTGTAAGTTTTCCCGAAGGTTCATTGTTTTACCGAAAGTATTGTTTCAATGGTTGAGTTTATTTCTTCGGTGAGAAAACTCGGTGGACATGCCAAAATGAGAATTCATCGGTGAAAGGGTGATTTTGTTTTAGCGAATGAAAATACATTGAAAAGTACATATTGGTAAGATGCAAAGATATCTGCATAACATCTCCCCGACTTTGAAAGTCACAGCAAAGCGGGTGAAATGAAGATTGTATCGGCAAGAATACAAATTTGTCTTGGCGACCCAATGTAGATAAAGACTTTCGGTGAAACAGGATGAAGTCTGCGAGAGGTTTCCCCGACATCTGCGGGTTATAGCGAAGAACATAAAGATAGAGGATTTTAGTCGGTGTGAATAACATTAATGTCTCAGCGATTGGAAAATGCTTTAAAGAAAACATATTGGTATTGTTCCATGATATCTATGAGACGCTTCCCCGACTTTGAATTGTCACAGTGACATGAAAGGCAGAAGCATTTGTCATCAAGTTGATTCCAGGTGTCGGTAAGACCGCAGAGTGTCTTGGCGAATGATGAAATAAACGTTGAAAAGGGATTTCGCCCTAGATTTGAATTTTCTCATAGAAAGGACATTTAATGCGACAGTGCCAGTTTCAAAGGAGGCTTCATTCGTGCTTCATTAATGGCGCGATGGGATAAAATAGTAATGACAGTAGTGTTTTAATCATTTCCTCATTTCCGAATTGATTGCTGGTGAATTGGCGAGCTGAACAAGAGAACCAAGACGATTTTTCAGTCTGAGGAGCTCAAGTAGAATACTGTAAGTAGTTGCTTCTCTATTTTTCATATTTTGATTCTGTAAGCTTGAAAAATGGAGTCTTCTGGTTCTGGAAAGGGTAAGGGTAGAAAACTTGGTGAGAGTAGTCAGTCAAAGGGAAAGAAACAAAAGACTGATACAGAGCATGAAGGCACTAAAAGGAAGCTAAACCAAGACCTTATTGATCAATTACCTGGTTCGGGGCCTAAAGCTAGAAGGTCTGCACAGCTTAGGGCAGAAGTAGACAAGTTGGATGACAAATGCAAGTTCATAGGTGATGTATGGACTGCTGTAAGAGGGTATGAGCTTTTCAATTTCCACTATCATAGGAGGAATCATTTTGAGCCAGTCTGTAATCCATGGAAGTTGAATGTAGGGAAATTGGTGTGCCCTAATATATTTGTTAATGCTGAATTGGTAAAATTGCTTGTTGATCATTATGATCCAAAGCATAAAGCAATATGTGATCCTTCTGGAAAACCATAGATATATGTGTCAAAAGAAGGAATTGGTGAGGTTTTCAAATTGGAAGGATTTTGCGATGAGGAAATCAATTGTGAAGAGTTGCAGAAGGAATTTTTCAGAATGGATACAAGTTACAAGGGTTGGAGGTTACCAATTCACAGGGTTAAACAGGGTAATAAGCCTGAACCTCTGGAAGATAGTGAGGGGCCTCCTTATCATGTAGATTTGTTTGAACCCTACATGAAATATACATATTTTTCAATGTGTCAGGTGTTGGGGATGGATGCCCCAAAATTTATGTCAATGCTACCAATGGTCATTGCAGCAGACATTCAATATCACAATGCCAGGTTATTTGATTATGCTTCATATATTTCTAAGGAGCTTGACTCAGGATTGATGGCTATAAAGGGTGGAGCTTCCATTGTTCACCTTAGAAATTATTCATTGTTGATGCATTTAGTGCTATATTTCGGACAAGAGCTAGGGGTGTGGCCTCTGGAAATGAGAATTTCTCAGATTGGTAAGGAGGGTGAAGCATTGCCTGTTTAGTTGTGGACTGCCATTTGGGATACCAGGTTTGTTGGTTCTAGTTTTATTCATTTTGAGGAATATTTTGTAAAGACATTGTATAAATTGTATTATTATCCTTGTAATCATTCATTGACTGATGAGATCAAAAGATTCCTTCGGCCTAAAGATTTCAATGGGCCAATTGACCATAACTGGGGAGACTGGTATTGTTTAGAGGGAGCTACTATAATCAGAGTGTATGGATTTGAAGATGCTCCTTTCATTATGCCAAGGACAGTTCCAAACAAGGTTGCGTACTTGGAAATTCTCAGACAAATGGATTACAGTAGTGTGATGCATTTCAGTTCTTTTGGGAAGCAGGCATTTATGCCTAGTACTTTATGCTTTGGTGATTTCACTGTGTTGGCTAAAGAGGGATATAACTCAATCCTTGATAGATTATTGCATTATAATATGAAAAGAGGACCAACCAGGAAATACTTTGACCTTGAAGGGTATATCCATTCAGCCAAAGAGAGGATTAACTTTGGAGGGTATCAGCATGTACCTTATCCTTTTGATGATATGATCAGGAATCTGGATGAAGATGAAGCAGAAAGGGTAGTTGAAAGGTATAATCAAGGGCTACAATATATTGAGTTATTGTCTTATGGAGATGAAGAAGCACCAAGAGCTGATGTTCCATAGGGTAAAACAGAAAAGGTATCCAGAATGAGGACTCAGCAATATGTCTGCCCAGTCAGAGAACAAAATATTGAAAGTGGTGATGTTGATGCTAGGCACATAGAGTACAGATCATTTGTTTCTAATGATGAGTTTATACATTCCCCTGAGTTCAAAGCATTCTTCTACAAGCAGAAAGGGAAGGAGATAAGAGAGAATGTTGATGATATCACTTCTAGAAATGAGGAGCAATTGCTGGCTCAATTGAGAAGATGTGTGGATGATGAAATGGAAAATATGACTCCTAAAGTGGGGAGGAAAATGTTGGAGGATACTGGTGTCATGATATTTCATGGCCTTGATTTGAATTTTGCATTGGTCTTTGATAGTTTCTTGAAGGGTAGTAATGCTACTCATAAGCTTGATAAGGAAAAGGTGACAGAAGTATATACGGGTTCCAAGTATAATACTGATGAGGGATCAATGTTGATATGGGCTTTGTACCCACCCCACAGGAAATCAGTAGTACTTGATACAGAGAAGGCATTTGGTCATGTATTGACTCTAAAAGCTGGAGAGGCTGATCCTATAGCTACTACTAATATTGGGGTAAATATTGCAAAGTTGAATAAAGCACATATTCAATTATTGATAAAAGAAAGAGAAATGTATAAAGCAAATAATGAGAAATTGCTGAGAGAAAATGATAGACTCAAAGACTTGGTTGGTGTTTCAATGGGAACAACCAAAATGATCACTCAAGGAGAGAGCTCTCAAGAAAAAGACCACTGGGTAGGGTCAAGTGCTTATTCTCAGGGAAAGCATGATGCTATTGCTGCAATTATCAAGAAGAGGCAGGGTCATTTGACATCTTGGTTGAATAAATTGTGGGGAAAATATTCTCATACTCTTGCTGCATTGAAGGAGCACACAAGGGTGGATGGACGAATCATGGAGAAATTTCATGAGTTGGCTCAAAGTGATGAAGCTAGCAGTTCTGCACTTGAAGCTGCAAATCACATAATCAATCTCCATCGAAATTTCTATGATGAATTGCAAGGAGATGAATAGGGGTTAATTGCAGCTGCTGAGAAAATTGTAATTCCATTTTCTGATGATAATGGGGATTTGAAAGAGGCCACTAGGTGGAAAAATGAATGTGAGTCAATGCTGAGTGAAATCATGAAGATAGCTTCTGCAGAGTATACAACATTGGAAGAAGTGAGTAAGCAGAATGAGGAAATGGTCAAAATGGAAATTACAGTCCAGAATGTTGTTGGAGATGCAGACACATATGAGCACCAGGATTATTTGGACCACCTCAACAAGACTCATTTATGGCTAAATAGAGCCTAGCTATTCTCTATCTTTTGTTTTTTAATATGTTTTTTCTATTTCCGAAAGGATGCGTCCTTTCACATTCTCAATGTATAAGTATCCATTTTGAAAACAATATGGGGATATAGGTAGAATAGGATAAAGAATAGAGAATACAATGGAACACCATGTTTCATAGGGTTGAGACTATGCTGTATGTTTTTAAGCCATGGAAATATCAATGAAAATCATTTGATTTGCTGGCGAATTCTGGTGTCAATTGTTGTGTTGTGCCTATTGAAAGAATTATTTGAGTTGTCTCTAAAATTGATGTTTCTTGGTTATTTAGATCAACATAACAAGTTTATGTCTGGTTTATCAGTACGTATTTTCCGTATCTGTGTGATTGGTTGATAGGTTCTTTCAAGGAAGGATTAAATCCTTTTGATTAATCACAGTAATCAGGGAATTTCATTTAGATCAGTAAGAAGAACTCAATAATCACAACCTTGCATTTTTATACTAGTTATAAATAAATATGCCAAACAATTTGAATGAATCTAGAAAGAAGTCAGTTGTCTATGATTTTATTTGACTCCGTATATTATACAAGGCATTGGTCTCACCGTTTTCATCATTTAGTTTTATTCATACTTTTTACATCTGTTAACTGAGCATATTAGGGTTTAGTTTTGAATGTTGGTATACAATATATACCAAATTTGTTTTATTTTGTCCATTTCAATTTTCCATTTTGGACAAATCATGGCATGAAGATAAGATCAATAGTCAAGTCTGCTTCATTTATTATAGGTACACCTGCCTAGGTCTAGCAGTGCCTGGAGAGTAGAAGGTTTAATTCTTTCAAACCTTGTTCTGTTACCTTAAAATGTTGTGAAAACTTGGCAACCTTTCATGGTTCAAACCTACATTTGAGAGCTAACATGTCCTAAGACCTAAATCCAGGACACAATTTCCAAGGTAATTAAAATAATGTTAGCATTTATTTAATGTTAGTTTCCCTTTCAAAAAATGGGAATAATAAGGCTTAGGAATGCACAATTTAGGTCATTAGAGGTTTAATTAAGTCCAATTAATTAAGGGACCCAAACATAGTGTGAAAATGTAAAGTATATTTTTTTGCACTATAATTATGCACCAAGGTATAAAGAACTAGGGTGAAAATTTACTAAGTACATGATAAAATTTTCAAATTGCCTTATGGAACCATGATATTGAAGACCATGATGACCCTATCAAAATATGGTGCAAAGACCATGATAGATTCAAAACAATGATAACACATGTGAGCAACAAGAAATCATGCACCAAAATTCAAAAGTAAACCAAGATTATACCCCTAGTCAAGTTGTTTTGGGATTAAGGTGTCTCAACCTTTGAGTCCTAGTATTTAATTATTATTATTTGGTGATTGTATTTATTTTCCTAATGTTTATTACCTACCAATTGTTGCTTTGTGGGACCTACCAGTGAGATGGTATCCTACATGGAAGGTGACATGTGAAATTTGTAAGATGAAATTGTGGAGGTAGGTGTCCCACTCTAGAGGTCCTAAATTTGTAGCTAACTTGGTTGCTTTTGTCATAAGTTGCTATGTCAAGTTTATGAAAAACTATGATAAGTTATGAAAACTTTAAGAGTCATGTATGACAGTTTCTGATTCACACTATGACAGATAAACTACATTTATGGGGGCATCTAAGTGTGCATTAGCAATTGGATGTGTATAGGTGCCTTGCATGTTGAGTGGTAGCTAATTTCAAGGAGATAGGTATTGGAATTAGAAAATTCCATGACTTATGGGACTTGACTATGAAAACATGCCATAATGGACTCATGTATACACCTAGGCATGGGTTTTGGTTTTGAAATTTTTTGGCACCCTCTCTTCATTTTGGAGTTGTATAAATATGTGATGCCTTAGTACATTTGTTGTATAACAGGTTGAAGAATTGTTGAGATGTTGTTATGCTACCAAAATTGCTCCAAATTCTTATTGTAGTGTGAGAACTACTAAAAAGTATTGCTATGACATTGTATTGTAACCTTTGTTTCTGAATAATACAATTGAGTTACGTTTTCAGAGTGGGTTTTTTTACCATAAGGGTTTTCCCACGTAAATCACAATATTATGATTTTATTTGTTTAATTATTCTTTATATTTTGAATGTACATTTATTTGTAGTTGTAATTGATTAAAGGTGTTTAAGAATTTATTGTAACTCTCTCCTGCTTAGATTGGTGTAGGAAGCATATTTCACAGACTCAACTTCCTTTTAATTGGTATCAAATCTTGGCCAACCTTGATTCTATTATTGGGTTTGAAGGGTTTTTTAATCTAATATTTTTTTAGTGGGTGTTTTGCAAAAGGGTATTTTTTAACCTTGTTGTAGGAAAACTATGGCAAGAAAATTTGGTAGAATCAAAATGGAGAAGTTTAATAACAAAAAGATTGAGTTATAGAAGTTGAAGATGAAGGACATGCTCATGGATATAGATCTATGGGCTGTAATATTTGGTACAAAACTAGCCAGTATGACCTAGAAAGATTGGGATTTGATGGATCGAAAAGCTAAGGGTTTGATAATAATTTGTTTGGTTGATTTCATGCTCATGAATATCCATGAAGAGAAGACTATAAAAATATCTTTGAAAGAAACTTGGAGATGTTTATCAAGCTAAATCCCTAGTAAACAAGTTATTCTTGCAAAAAAAATGTATTATTTGAAGATGGAAGATGAAGGCACTATTGTAGATCACTTGAATACTTTTAATATGTTAATAGCTCAACCGGGTTCTGTTGATGATAATATTGAATACAAGGATTGTTGCATGCTTCTGTTATGTTCTTTTTTAGACTTGTGAGATCACCTATTAATGGCTACTTGGAGTACTACCACCAATTTCAAGATGGATGAGGTGGTTGCATTCTTGTTATTTGAAGAGATGCAGAGGAAATATTTTGAGATGGATAAGGAGGAACTTGTTTTTCACAAAAGAATTAAAGAGAAAAGCAAGAAAAAGGACAAGAAGTCAAAATCCAAATCTTCAAGGAGATCTAAGTCTCTTGGCAAGTCTAAGGTGAAATATTCGAACTAAAGCAAAATTGGTCATTTTTCGCAAAGAGTTCAAGGAGAAGAAAAAGAATGGTAAAAAAATCTATGATTCTGACTCTGAAAAATCCTCTCAAGATGATGTAGATGCCTTTGTTGCAGCCTTGGAGACACATACATCAAAATATGTGTGGTTAATAGACTCGAGTTCTTCTTTCCATATGACCTTGCACATGGATTGGTTGTCAAAGTATGAATAATATGATGGTGGGAAGGTGTATCTGGGTGATGAATATCATCCAAAGATTATTGGTCATGGTAGAGTCAAGATCAGATTCCCTAATGGTAGAGTGAAGGGGATTGATGGTGTCTTGCATATCCTAGGTTTGGCATGAAACCTGCTCTCTATGAGTAAATTAAATGATTCGAGTGTGCAAGTTTTTTTCTTAAATGGATGATGTAAGATGACAAGAGGAGTTATGGTGTTGGCTAAGGGTGTTCAAATTGACACCTTGTACAAGTTGGATGCATGCATGGTTTGATATGATAGTTATTTTGACAATCTGAAGAAGAGACCTTTGGATTCTTCATCCTCACCATTGGATTGATTAGAGAAGAAGTCTGTAGTAGCTACATTTGATGGCCATGCATTTTGGGTACTTAAGGGTGCTCATTCCTTGGAAATGAAGCTTCTTGTGAAGAAAACAATGTTATGGCACCAAATACTTGGTCACATTGGTGAGAAGGGTCTTAGAGCCTTCAAAAATAAAAAACTTGTTGAAGGCCTTGATAATAGTAATCTTGAGTTTGACTTTTGCAAACATTTTGTATATGGAAAACATTGTATTTTATTTTACTCTAGTTCTCATAAGTCTTTTGGTATTTTGGAATGTGTTCATGCAAATGTGTTTGGTCTTGTGAATGTTCCTTCATTATCTAAATCTGTATATTTTATTTCATTCATAAATGACTATAGTAAAAGGAAATTTATTTATTTTCTCAGGAATAGATTTGAAGTGCTTGACTAATTCAAGGAATTTAAATCCTTGGTTGAAAATCATAATGATAGAAAAATTAAGTGTTTGAGGATTGAAAATGGTGGTGAGTTTTTTTCAACAATTTCTATAAAGAGTGCAAAATTGAGAGACAAACAACTCCATACACCCCACAATAAAATGGAGTTGTAGAGAGGACAAATAAGAATTGATGGAGAGGGCTAGGAGTATGTTGAGTGGTGTCAGCCTTGATTAGAAGTTAAGGGATGAAACTATAGCCATTGCATGCTATCTAATCAACAAATATCCTACATTGAATCTTGTTGATAAGAAACCCATGGAGGTGCGGTCTAGTAAAAATCCTCTAATGAGACATCTTAGAGTATTTGGTTGTGAGGAATATGCTCATGTACTGAGTGAAGAGAGGTCTAAGTTGGAGAAAAAGGCAGTAAATTGTATCTTCATTGGCTATGGTTTTGATGTGAAGTGGTACAAACTTTTGGATTCAATAGCCTAGAAGGTTTTCTATAATAGAAGTGTTTTTTTGAGAGATGAAACCTTCCACTGTTGAGCTACAACTAGAGAAAGAGAAGAAAAATAAGGAGGATTCCACTTACTTTTATGAAAGAAAAACTGTGTACTCCTATTGAACCTAATGACGAGGAGAGCTCAAACAACTTTGAAAGTTTCGAAGAAGAGGAACCTCAAACTTAAAAATTAAGGAGGTCTACACGTGTTAAGTGGCAAACAGAAAGGTTTGGTTATTCCTTGTTGGATTTCAATTGAATTTTTTTCTTTGATTGATAATATTGATGAGCCTAGGATTGTTAGAAAAGGTATGGGTAAGAATGATGTATATTCTTGGATGGAATACATTGATAAAGAGATGGTTGCATTAAAGAAAATGATACTTTGGATTTGGTACCCTTTCCTAATGGATGTAAATTGGTTGGTTGTAAATGGGTTTTCAAGAAGAAGTGTGGTCTTGATGGAAGTGTTGAGAAGCATAAGGAACAGTTGGTCGCTAAGGGATATTCTTAGGTGGAGAGAATTGATTATGGTGAGATATTCTCTCTTTTTGTAAAGCTAACATCTATTTGGTTCTTATTATCACCTGTAGTAGCGTATGATCTAGAAGTAGAACAAATGGATGTGAAGACAACGTTCCTTCGTGGTCACTTGAAGGAAGAAATTTATATGCCACAACCTGAGCATTTCATTGTTAAAGGTAAAGAACATCTCGTATGCAACTTGAAAAGTACTTGTATGGTCTTAAGAAATCTCCTTGGATGTGGTACCAAAAATTTCAAACCTATGTGTTGATGTTGGTATTTTTGAGATTTAAATTCAGCCATTGTGTGTATTACAAATTTGAAAATGGTTATACTATCATAATTAAATTATACATAGATGATATGTTTATTGGGAATGGTAAATGTATGATTTCATATTTGAATTCTCAATTATCAACACAATGAAATAAAGGATTTAGGTGCAACAAGGTATATTCTAGGGATGGAGATTAGAAGAGACAAAGCTAACTAAAATTTTGGTTAATCAAAGTAAGTATGTGAACTCAATGTTAGAGATATTCAACATGATAGATTGTAGACAGTCAATTGTTTTTGTAATGCATGGGATGCAACTTTATGTGGAAGATTGTCCAAAGTATCCTACTGAGATGGAGGACATGACCAAAGTACCACATGTGAGTGTTGTTGGTAGTCTAATGTATGCTATTGTATGTACGAGGCCAAAAATTTCCCAAGTAGTGAGAGTCCTTAGTTTATGGCTAATATTGGATGGATACATTGGGATGTAGTTAAGAGAGTGTTCAGGTACTTGTGGGGTCTTTTGATTATTCCCTATGTTTTCATGATTATCCTACTAGACCTTGGAAATCAGTGAGTATTTGTGGATATGTGGATTCAAATTGGGTAGAAGATCCACCAGTGGCTATGTGTTCATGATGTTTCGTGGTGCTATCAATTGGATGAGTAAGCGACAGGCTATAATCACATTGTCCACTACAAAAGTAGAGTACATGGAAGCTACTCATGCTTACAAGGAAGCCATTTGGATTAATATATTATGTTTTGATATTGGTTTTGATGCAATAAAAATTACTATTTATTTTGTGACAACAAAAGTGCCCTTTTCTTGGCAAAGAATCCTACTTTCCATGCCAAAACAAAGAGCATTGATGTCCAATTTCATTTTGTTTGTGATATGGTAGAATATGGAAAGGTACATTTGGAAAAGGTTTAAACTTTGGTGAATGTTTCATATATATTGATGAAACCAGTGAGTTTAGAGAAGCTTGAGTGGTGTTTTATTTCTATGGGCCTTGGGGCCCTAAGTAGTTGATTACAAATGACTCTTGAAGAGTCTTCGAAAAGTGGGAGAATGTTGGGATTAAGGTGTCTCAACCTTTGAGTCCTAGCATCTAATTATTAGTATTTTTTGATTGTATTTATTTTCTTAATGTTTCTTTCCTACCAAAATTTTTGTCACTTTGTGAACCTATATGTGAGGCGGCATCCTAATGGGAGGTGACATGTGCAATTTGTAAGCTAAAATTGTGGAGGTAGGCATCCCACTATGTGTTAGAAACCCATGATCTCATTGCAAACCAGAAAATACCTTCCACAGAAGAGGAAAACGAAAAAAGCAGAGATTGCATAAAAACATGCAATTTGATATATTCGAAAAAGACCAATTAATTACAAGAGATTATTTGCTTTATAAAATCAAAGATGCCTAAACCTAATCTTATCTTGAGCAACAAGATAGCTCGATAAGATAAAGATGAAATCCTAAAACTTAGGGATTAAATATGCCTAAGTAAACTTATAAGCATAATTAAACATATTAATTACACTAACATCTCCCCATAAGTGCAACTTAGGAGAGAAGTAGATTATACCATGAGTCCCTAATAACAAGGCCCGACGTACTCATGTACAAATGTAAAGAGAGAGAAACCCCTCGCTGGAGATGAATCACCGAGAAGAAAACAACGGAAGAACTCGATGAAGCAACACTAGAACCCCAACCGCAAGCAAGGAAAGCGATAGTTTTGGTTTGCAAAAATACCGCCGGAAATCACAAATGCAACAGACCGGGATGCCAAGGAACACCCGGAAACTCACATGACCGGATCAACTCCTGGGAATTGGCGAGAAGCAATAGGAGATGAGATGATGACATAATCTAGAAACCATGTATCTCGATGCCGATGCCAAACTGTGACTGAAACTCTTCCATGGGAAGGAGTACCAAAAAAAGACTCTGGAATAATAACCACAAAAATATGGCCCTCAAATTGAGATGGATCCAATGTGGATCATTAACCATAGGCTCTCAATCTAAAGTGTGAACCAATGAATCCGACATGTGTCAAGCAAGACAAGAAATGTGGCCAAAAGAAACTAAGAGACCAGATAACCCATACGAGTTGCCATCAAAACAAAATGAAATATGGGATCAAAGTGAAAAACAACACTCTAATCAAATTATTATGCATGAAACCCCCCTGAATGGAACTTTATCATAGTTTGTTTATTACAATAACTCGACGATTGTAAAAGGAGAGCATACTGAAAATGCATATGCAGAAAATAGAAATTGATGTTAGATCTGTGTAAAGGAAAAAATCATCTTTCTGATGCCGCGAGAATGACGAAAAAAGGATCACTGAGTCAAAAGATATGCCCTCTGAAGCGAAATCTGAACATCTGATTTCAACTGGAAAAATATCCCATCAAACAGCAAAATTTCTGAAAACAAACTACACCCTATCAGAAAATTTGGGCTTGCTAGCTTCCTAAGGATATCTCATTTCAAAAAAATGCCTCCCGGATCAAAAGTTATGATGAAATGAAAAAAAGGGCTATAAGAGGGAAAATTAGGGTAAATGTAGGCTAAATAGGGGCAAATTTTTGGCACCTTTTCCTTAGGCCCTTGGTCCGCCATATGACCGTGGGCTAAAGATTTTGAAAACCGCCACCGTGGGTATGGGCTGGCGACGTTGGTGGCGCCATCGCAGGCACTACACCGCCAACAAATGGAGCCCCCCTTGATTGCCCCATCCGCGCACGAAGCAAAGACCGAGGCGCTGGGGTTTGAATGAGCCAGCGGCGGTCAGGCGGAGATGGTCGCATGAAAGAAAGTACGGGTCGGAGAAAGTTGCAGGGGCCGGTGTTAGAGCCGGAAAATGTATGGAGGTCGGCGGCTGTGTGTGGGCAGGGTACGGTCGTACGACCCCTGCAATAAAAAAAAACCTCCGCAGGAAACCATAAAACAAATCCCCGCAAAAAATAAGTCCGCCATATAAAATTTTAATATGCCCAAAATTTTAATAGCCTGAAAATATGAAAATAATGATATGCAGAAATTTTTTAAGATTTTTTTTATTTCCAGACAATCGTGACTTATAATTGGTAATATACGGCCCATTGGTAAAAATTTGCTCCAATTTAATAGCTGGGCTGATGTCGAATATAGGCATATTATATGTCATTTTTCATCTCTATTACCTCGGATCTCGATGTATAAACTTCCGCATCTAATAGATCTTTCAAACCCTCATAACTCTGGTAAAAAATGTCGGATTTAGGCAAAACAAAAGTCGATCTTGACTTTTTCGATAGCCCTAGACTAAAAAATGAGCTCAGATTTCCTCCAACGTGCACCAAAAGTGACCATGCAAGAGCACCCAAATAGAGAGACAAACTCAAGGTATGAAACCCTCGAGGAATCTCGAACGACCTCTGTAATGATTTTCTAAAAAATATGAGAAGGGGCTACAAATCAAGACTTTGATACCATGTTAGAAACCCATGATCTGATTGCAAAGTAGAATAGACCTTCCATAGAAGAGAAAAACAAAAAAATAGAGATTTGCATAAAAACATGCAATTTGATATATTCGAAGTACCATTAATTACAAGAGATTATTTGCTTTATAAAAGCAAAGATGCCTAAACCTAATTCTATCTTGTGCAAAAAGATAACTCGAGCAAGATAAAGATGAAATCCCAAAACTTAGGAAATAAATAATGCCTAAGTAAACTTGATGCAAGCCGCAATTTCAAATACAATTACACTAACACTATGGAGGTCCTAAATTTATGGCTAACTTGGTGGCTTTTGTCATAAGTTGCTATGTCAAGTTTATGACACAAACTATGACAAGTCATGATAGTTGTAAGAGTCATGTATGACGCATTTCTAATTCACACCATGCATGCCATGATCCATTTTGGGGCTTCAAGCAGGTAGTAGTAATCTGCACTCAGAGGCAAGTGTCGTGCATGTTGAGTGGTATCTAATTAAAAGGATACATGTGTTGGAATTAGAAAAATCCATTCAGACAAGTGTAACATGCCCATTGTTCTACCCAATAATTTTTCTATGTTTTACCCACAAGTGAATAGTTTATGCATCATATCTAATGAGCAATAAAATTATTCTTTTCTTTTCAATAATAAATGCACCATTTGAAACATATCCTTTACAAACTTTTCTATTGCATAATCAAAGAATATTTTCAATAATATAAGTATGATTTCACTTTACATAAATATATTCAAGATAACATTTCATATTCAAAATTTCCATATAGATTGACACATGATTATATACGTAGCTTCAAAAAAATGACATGAATTATAAATACAAACTATTATAGATGTCCCCCAACATTGGTGCATACATTCTAGATGTCCCCTTTCCTTGGTGCATACCTTCTAGTTGTCCCCAATATTGGCGCGTACATATTCAATTCTTGAATTATAAATACCAATGGTCCAAAATGTCCTTCCAAATCTTGGTCGCCAACTGCATGAAGAGAAACATCACTCAAGTGCATTTCCATCACCCATGGACTTACTGCGGTCCCCCACACATCTACCAAACTTGGTAAGATGGCCCTCCCTTCGACAAAGAGATTGGTTTGGTAACCTCATCCTTCAGATAACCTTTCCTAAGCATAGTGATGTGTCCTACATATCTAGAATTTATCATAAAGTCTACCTCTATTTCTATGATATTCACACCCTAGTATGTACTTGGATTATAGTGAATTGACAGTGTAGACAATGACTACCTACACTACTTTGGACAAAGATTCAAAACCCAATACTTCGAGTGAGGGTCATCTATATTCACCACTACAATTACTCGATTTGTATTGACCATTAGTATTCTATTCTAAGGTTATCCCCTTTCTTGTGGATTATCCCAACCCCAGGAATAACCTAATCAACCATACAATATCATAATGTCACAACATCAAATGACTCTATTTCAAAAAGTATAATCTCAATAATAAATGAATCCCATCAAAAGTATAATCTCCTCGACAAATGACTTCAATAAAAATTATAAACTTCAACAACAAATGGCCTCTATCAAAGATATAAACAACATTCAAATGATCAATCAACTCATATATGTCAATACCAACCTATTTGCTTCAATCAATTATCAAATAAACAACCCAACCAAATGGGTTATTCTCAATCTAGGGTTTTAATCAAAAGTGATGTAAAGATCAAGTGATCCATCAAGTATAGATTAACAATATGGTTTTCATGACATCACATCCTATCAATGATGACATGTCCATCATACCATCATTATTGTTCTATTGCTAACCTTTTTATTCCCAAGGTTTACCTAGCATTATAAGCTAAAAAATTCAAGTTACCTCAAGATATCGATGTAAACCACATTTCACATTTTCTTCTACGTATAGTATAGACTAACTACGTATAATCTAAATAGAAACATCATCATCTAAATTCCCATATAGGGTATATAAAGGTATTAGCCCAATATGATAGGTTTCTCCAACATAATAAACAACCAAGAAGCATGCAAGCATGTACAAGCAACACAACATACTCAAAACCATTCCTTTGTAACATAGTAATCAAAACTATTTATCCTTTCCAACATAAATGACAAAGGTATAGAAACTAACACGCCTGTATAATGCTCCAATTGATTAAACTTTCTTCCTAGCTCTATTCCTCAAGCTCTCTTGATACTTCCTCCAAGATCAACTTAATTTCCCTCTTCTAACTTCTCACTAATTCTCTCAGCAATCACAAGTTTGAAATAGCAAACAACTCTCAAACTCACAAGCTCTCAACTCACTAACTCAAAAATTACAGTAGAATAACACCAAGATAATCGGATTGAAAAGTGTAGCAATTGGTAGAATGAGCATCTCTATTTATACTAAATTGTGAGCAACTGAAGGTTACAAACAAGTTAATAGTTTTTCCACCTTTCTATCCTCATGCAATGACTCATCAAACTAACTTAAAGGTTTGCAACACGTAACAGTCCTCTCCATTTAAATGGTTGAGTCAACTTGTTATAAAGGACAACAAGACTCTTTACTGAGTCAAATGAACAACAAGATCGATAGCAAGTTTCCTAAATTGAATTCCTTCCCAAATTGCTTCCAAGTTTACCTTTGAATAAATCTCATGGTTATCACATTACTAGGTGTTAGAATTTTATTTGGTTTATCATAGCGTTGCTTTTACTCCTCACTCATGAGTTGATTCTTAGTCTTTGATGACTTAGTCATATATTTGTTGTAAGCATTGTTTTAAAGCTTTGTTATTTCCTCACACCTTTATCTCCCACGCAACAATTTAAATTATTTGACTAAGTCTTATGCGTTGCTTACAGTCTCTATAACTGGGTTTACATTCTCACTCATGTGCTAAATATAATACAAAGCACCTTAACACAATGTATATTATGCTTGGCAATGCATGGATTCATTTGTGATGGTTTAAAACCATATTTCAACACCTCCCTTTAGCTATGCATTCAAGTCCAATTAATTTGCATTTATAATGCTTATGCACTTGCATATGGTTTGCATATATACATAGGGACAGTCCTCGTGCATTTAGCTTATGCACATCAATACCAAAAATTAGCCTTTTTCTTTATATAAGGTAGCACATATATGCACCAAGTTTAATATAAAGTACTTTAAATATATGCTCGTATGAGAAACATATATTAATCACTTTAGAGTATATTTGTATATATATATATATATACACCTCTATATATTTGTATATATATTATTTTAATATCAATAATAATCACTTGTATTAACATATATAATCCAAAGGTATTATGTATACTAATACATATACGTATGTATGTATGTATTATAAAATACGTGCATATATATATAACATTATCTAATATTTAATATTTAATATTATTAGCCACATATATATTCATCTCCATCAATGAGTAGATACACAAAATGTGTACATATATACATATGTCATAAACATGCAACTCATATCCCTTTGCATATTATGTAATCATATGCATGAGTTATTGTTCATACACATGCATATATACATTTGATGTATATACTTATCGACATAGATATAAATAAGAACACACGAAGGACTTAATCACATTTTCCCAATCAAGGACATCAAAGACCAACACCACATATCAATACAAAACATACTCAAACCCTAATAGGATGTTACTTACCATTTCAAGACTATCCTAACTCGATTAGACCAACTAGGGTGTGAGTGTGTGTATGCTTAGTTAGGCTTGTTTAAGGGTTACCAGACCAAGCTCCTCTCCTGAGTGATACTCCCCCTCTCTTTCAGAGGTTCAAACCTATTCCTACATTCAGCTTAGTTCATCACATAGGTAGTTAGCCATTCACATAAAATCCATTAGCATCATAAATCATTTGCATCATCAAAGTATTCACATTGCAATACATACTCATTGCATTTCCTATCAGTATAGAACATAATCATACTTTCAAAAGTAATAACATCATAATGAACATTCAATATTTCCTTCACCTATCAAATATATTAAAGTTCACAATCTACATTTATCTTCATATTTACTTACACAGTAAAAGTAACTCGGTAACTAAGAATAGGGGTGTAACATACTTCCCCCCTTGCAAATCATCGTCCCCGATGATTTAAAGCACTAAACATATATATAAAGTCAAATAAGGTTTTACTTTTAATTTTCCAATTATGCAAGAAATAAGTATATTTCCAACTAATCTTCCCTCATAGTACGACCTCTTGCAATTTCGTCCTTTCTGAACCTTACACTAAGTGACTATGCTAACATATGGGGAAAACTTGTGTACTTAAGCAATCTTTATTTCTAGAGAGTTATATATCATAATTGTATTAACTCATATGTACATCACAAGTATAGTAGTGATTGTATCATATATGACACCTATACCATAGTGACTTGAAAAACACATTCTCCTTGGCTAATACAATTATCCTTAGTGTAACCCAAATAGAAAATAATGTCAGTGTATTGTGCACTACCCCATGGGTCCCATCCTTCCCTTTGGTCTTTACATCATCATACAAATCAGAAGCCAAGATCGTCCATCATTGACATAAACATTTGTCTTAAGCATATAATAGTATTTCCCTTTACTACTATCCATCTTGAGCATAATACTACTCTCAGACACCTGTTAGTAATACTACTTCATGACTCATGCTTTGTATCAACAAAGTTTCCTTGATCATTTCGATCTACTATTCCATTTTGACAACCTTTCCGATCTAGAGTTAATATTAT
>VDFB02276113.1:0-48260 GCA_007258455.2 Sequoia sempervirens | reverse complement strand
CAATTAGTTCCTACCCCACTAATTTTCACATTGCAAAATTTGCAAATCTACTCCTATTTCTTAGTCCCTTGGATGATGAATCAATTAGTTCCTACCCCACTAATTTTTACATTGCAAAATTTGCAAACCAACTCCTATTTCTTAGTCCCTTGGATGATATGTTTCTAACAAGGATTCTTTCTAACTAGGGCTGACATTAGAACAATTTATAAACTTCAAGTTTATTGCAATAACAAATAAACAAAAAAAGATTAACATTTAGGGTTCCTAGATAAAAAGAGATTTAGGATTTGTTGATAAAAAAGAAAAAAATAGAAAAAATCCAATATGGATCAAGAAAAAGGGGAAAAAAGAGATCTTTATTTTTCTCATTGATTTCTTATTCCATGAATTTAAAATGAAAAAAAAATGTAGAAGACATATCAAATGAAATAAGAAAACAAAAAGAATAGATTGAAAATAGGAAAATATTTCAAGTTAGCTCCAAATTCATGGTGGGTTGATCCAAATTAATGGTGGACTCTTCCAAATACACTTTAAACTCCTTTAGATGCATTGAGGTTTGTTGCTAACTCGTTCAAGTTCTTACAATCAACGTTTGCTGCCAATATGTTTGTGCTGGTTTTCGCTTCAATAGATTGTATTTTTAGCTTCACTGCTCTTTTTCTTTCCTTCTCTGTGCTTGCAAATGAAGTGAATAAAATTTTGAAATATTAAAGGTCCTTTTGAGTGTTTTAGGTTTTAGGTTTTAGTTTAAGTTTTTATTTTTATTATTATTTTTTTAATTTCTTCTATTTCTCCATTGTAGTTTAATGATCGAGTGTTGCAAATGGGATTCAATGAGTCTTGTGAGTCTAGCAAACTCACCATGAATGAGGTCTGAGTCTTTGGGATTTGTTTAGGCCCACTTGCCTCAGGACTTGCTAATTATGATGATTTTTCGGCAAGTCCTGTAACTACAATAATAAGAATCAAATATACATGTATACTTCACAATAACATCAAATCTAATACACAAATTCACATAGTGACTAATAGGCAAGAGGAAGCTAATGTGACTCTATTGCATTGTACAACTTTCCTTACTCGGTTCACTAACCCATAGGCCCAATTCAAATTCTATGGCTAGTTGGACAGTGGAAAACTAGTGCATCCCATACTATACTATATCTCTTTCCCTTTCTTGGTTTGTTCTCACCGCGATGCCATGACAAGCATCCCATACTACTTGTTGACATCACTAGGAAGGGCAGCTGATGCATAGTGCATTTCACATGCATACAAACATACCACAAAATTATAGAAACGTAGAAATGATAGATTACACATTGTTACCTATTGTTGATCACATCATTGCCTATTGAACGACCCTAAGATGGGGAAGAGCTTGACTTTTGTCACCTATGTGCTACTAGTGAAAGTCAACTAATTGTTAGTTTTGGTATGGGGTTGGGTATAGGTATAGGGTTTGGATTTGCTGATACAGCAATTTATTTTCCTTGGGTAGTGTACAGTTGGGTATGGTTGTGTTATATGTATATATGTGTGTGTGTGTGTGTGTGTAATATATATATATATATATATATATATATATATATATATATATATATATATATATAGACATGTGTATATATATATGTATATATACATATATGTATGTATATGTATATGTATACATATATGTATATGTATACATATGTGTGTGTGTGTATTAAGATTTTAAAATTATAAAATATAAAAATAGTGATACTCATAATTTGCAAAAAAGAAAAGACTCATAAATTCATAATTCAGTGACTAGTCAAATGTTAATGCACAATGAAAATTACAATCAATATTCAATAGTATTGATATTGCTCTTCATCAAGAGCATCAAAGTCAACATTTGGTTCAATTTCATTTGAACTACAGTGAGTTACAATGCCACTTCCACTAGCCATATCATATATAGAAGCTACCTCATCAAAAGAGATTTTTGGAAAGTTGTGTGGTAATAATGTCTAAGTCATCACACTCGAGTTAGATCCCAATTCCTTGTCACCCCATCATTGTAATCAAGTTTCTTATGTGATAAGAGATCCCACTAAGTAGCGAGGCTCTAGGAGTGGAGATCCTAATGGGGTTGAGGGGTAATGCCCCTTGTGAGGTGTAGGGGCAATGCCCTTGGTATGTTCTCTATTGTGGGGTTGACGGGCAGAGCCCTTGCCACCAAGCCTAAATTAAGGCCCTTGAAACCACACAAACATTCCTGATGCATGTCATTTTTCACAATTTTATCACTTAAGGGCAAAATTAGTTATTTGATATTTTTTTTGTTTATAAAGATGTTTAAAAAATGATTTTTTTTTTTTGGTTTGGGTGGACCTTGGGCTCACTTGAGAGTGGACCAGGTTTGTTTGGGTCTTGCTTGGGCACCTTGGGTTCCTTGTGGGTCCTTCGAACTTGAGGTGCCTAGGTAGGACCCTAGACGAACTCGGGCCACTCCCGTTGTATGACCAATACTCGAAGAATTTTGGTATGTGACCAAGACCCTAGGGGGGTGTACCCGGTAACATAAAACTAAACAAATGTTATTATTGGTTATTCTTAGTTGTAGAGCATTCTTCTTGACTCCTCTCATTTCTAGAAGCATTAATAAGCTTATTTGTAGCCGGCTCATAGGATTTCGAAGCTCAAAGTACAAGTGGGGAAGAGTTGACTCCTCACGTTTCTAGAAGCATTCACTTGTTATTCTACTTCCACACCTTTTAAATGTTTATAAACCTTACTATGTATTGCATGTTGGGCTAGTGTCCCAACATTATTTTAAAAGCTTTTTTTTCTTGCATAGGGCATTTGGCCTACATAGATCGTGCCCCTTCTATAACTCACTTTCACTATACTACATGTGTTCCTTTCCTTTTAAACTATTATATGCTCTCCTACATGGCCAATGTGGGATTATTATCTCTTTTACCATTGAAAGGAGAGGGGTAAAGTGACAATGTTCCTATGACTGCACCCCTCTCTTGGCTCTCTTTGTTGTAGATAACACAAATAACCCCTTGCTTAATGTGTTGTTTCATAAGAAGAGATGTTAGCTTTTTATTTTGAATTGTGGACTAACCTCTGTTTGTAGTGGAATGTGTTTTTGTGGGTGATGTGTTTGTCTTTGCCATCACCATGTGTTTTTATGGCGTCCCAAATGAGAATCTAAACCTCTTTGTTGGGTCGATTTTTACCTTTGGTTACATGTTTTCAAAGAGCAAAAGGAGAAGCCCCTAAAAAAAGGAATTATAAATTTATTTAGAACATGGAATATCTCTACCAAGGCCATCACTTTTGCGCTATCTTCTCTTTGTCAAACATGTGTTGCCTCCATATTGCCCATGATCTGGGGCTTTTGTGCACAAAAAAGCATCTCAGGCAGGCATATGGTCAAGATGGAATTGCAGGCAATTAATGGCTTCTCATCTAAGTTTGGTTTTGGAATAATTGCAAACTAATTCCTTTTTCTTAGCACCCAAGGTGGCATGTTTCCAACAAGGGTCGTTTCTTATTGGCATCAACATTATGATAATTTGCAAGTAGACTACAAAATTTTAAATAGAGGATAGGTTAAAGAGAAAAAAGAGAGGAAAAACAATGGATTATTGATTAGAGAACAAGTAAAAAAGAAGGAAATGAAGAAAATAATGTCTCCTTCAGTTTTCTCTTTGTTTCTTATCTTTCTCCCTAATTGAAAGAGAAAAAAAAGTCATAAACTAAATGGAAAAATTAAAGAAAGAAAAGAAATATACATACCTCTTCAAATTTGCTGTTCCAAATTCACTTTTTGTTGCTCCAAATGCACTGTGGGCTGCAACAAATGTACAATGGGCTGCCCCAGATGCACTTTGGATTGTTCCAAAATCATCATAGGTTGCTCCAAAAACCCCAAATGCATTTTGCTGTCTGATGCTGCCTGAAAGTTGCTTGTGCGTTTTTGTTTTTTCTTACTGTGTGTGATTTGTTGCTTTTATATCTTTTGTTTATTGTTATATGTGTTTTAGGTCTAGGTATGGGTGTCTTTAATCATTTTAGGATTTTTTTACTCTTGTTTGTTTTTTATTTTTCGAGTTTTTTGGCAAGGCGAGCCTCTGCATTGGGACACAATTCTCTTAGAAACTTTTGAGTTTGGGATGGACTGGCTATGCAGTTGGAAATGGGTGGGTAACTGGTGAGTCTAATGACATTGACTCATTGTACTCAACAACTTAGGGCCAAGAACAATATGGTTTTCTAACCTGTCCCAACCCAAAGGGGTTGTGGACTTATGTCCATACAATGCCTTAAATGAGCCATTTTTGTAATGAATACTAAAACAAGATACAAAATGTAGAAACCCGTGACTAGAATAAACTTCATAATCAATGGAAAAGTGCAGATTTCAAATGACAACTTATCTAATGAAGATTAAAAACAATGAACAGAAAAATCAGAAAATAACAAACACAAAACATATAAATTTTTATCTTGGGAAAACCATTTTGGAAGAAAATGCAACTAGAAATCTAGTGCCACACAGTGTATTAACTCAAACAAGAGATTACAAATAGAATGAGATTTTTTGCACATATAGTTCTATACCCAGATTTTGAAGGAGTTCCAGCTACATTCTGGCAGCATCTACCTACACAAAATCTTCTATCTTACTTGACCAAAATGAAACTCAATAAATAGATAGGAACAACAATTCCAAATCACCTGGTGTCTCAAGATGAACACTCATATTCATGGTTGCAGGGGGACGTGTCTCAGGGACTGGGATGTGTTTCCCATATCGGAAATGTCTTGAAACTAGGAAACATTTGCCTAAAACAAAAACAGAAAAAAAAAACTAAATCACGGTGCATGCTATCATTTTCGTCCCTGTTTGCCTGTTGCATGAGCTTATTTTCTCCCGTCAACTATATTTATCCATGCAACTAGGGATATCTGATAGCTTTTTCTGGCATATCTGTGCTTTTGCCTTTCCTCATTTCTGTATATATTGAATTATATTAAAAAAAGGCATCTCCAAGTACCCCTGGCCCCTGTCTCCTATTTTTCAAAAATTGACGTACCAGTACCGGTACTAGTCTCCTGTACCGGTACTAGTACCGTTCTCCTAGCAACCTTGCTCATATTGTAACTATTCAACTTTCAAGATTCTCCAACCTTGTAACTCCTTTTTTGTCATAGATTCTTTTACTGTTTTATATGCTTATTTTTAATTCCCTCCATCATGCTTTAACAAAGCAACCTCCAGGTCATACCCAACATTCCAAGTGGCAAGTTGTGTCATCTAATGAATCTCATGGATCCTTCAAGTGTGGTGTCCTATTTAATGAAGGGCCAAAATTACAACATGCTGTAAATATCAAATATTACAAGACTTGCAAAGTGTACCACACACCTAGCCTAAATATCCTAACAATCTGATGAAAAGAGTAATAGTTGATATTATAGGCAAATTCTACTAAATGAAGGTAATATTCTCCTTTGTGCTGCTGGTTAATGACATTCATCTGCAGCATATCCTCTGGAACCTAATTAACTTTTTGTGTCTCGCTAACTATTTGAGGGTAATAACCATTTCTTTGGGGTTGTGGGTCATCCTATTGAACTGAGGGAGGTTTGAACTAGGTTTATTCTTCTTGCTCCCTATTACTACTATACCACAACTGGTTGGACAACTTGAAAGTCGAGTTAACAATAACAGGCAACAGCTATATCTCTATATCATTTGAATTTTGATCGAAAGCGAGAATTTTTTTGTGACAAGCCACTTAATAATAAGCATGTTTTAGTTCTATCAAGATCTTCAGTCCGCCGAAGGAAGCAAGGGATAGATCCTTATTTTAAAAAAGACCATGCATGCACTCCCTATCTGGTGCTACTGACTGTAGCTACGACATCCTGTTGTACTGTATCTTGTCAATGCAGACTATCTGTGATTCTGCACCCATTACCTTAAGTGAAGCGATCTGCCTATGGACTGTATTCAATACCTAATGATCCTGAGATCAAACATAGATGCCTGGTTTATTATTCCCTTCACTGTGTTGGATGCAACTGGCCCTGCAACTGTAATGGCTGCATTTTCTTATGCATTACTCTTGGCTAATATCTCATGTGTACATTTTCTTTCATGCTGTACTGAAATCTCCCAGACCTATCCTGTATGTTACATGATTAGTCTGTGAATTCATGTGGATGATTAGAAAGAGTAAGGACTCTAATTTATATTTTTAATCACCACATATTTATTCAGGGACTAAGCATGTAAACATGTTTGTTGCCTGTATCTTGATGACAATCCTCCGATCCATTACCATATGACCAACAGTTACCTTTGAACTGCCTTTACCCCCAACATCATGTACCTTGAAGTTTTTACCTGCAGGACTATTATGAGCTCCAACCCTGTTAGTGTTCTCAATCATCACCATCTAATGGCACATTTTGTCTGCATGCTATCTTGCATTGAGGTGGTATGTTACGAATGAAATAGTTTTCTTTCTTAGCTCCCTGCATAGTAGAGTGAAAATCTTTATTTTGTGTTAGCAATCATCTCTTCTTTGTTGCTACACTAATGTTGTAAAATAGGGTCTGTGCAGCTTTGTAAATGCCCTTGCCTTCAATGTTTTCACAATTACAAGCTTGTTGACTTAAAAATCTCCCAGACCTTACAAGCTTGTGGTATGTTACGAATGAAATAGTTTTCTTTCTTAGCTCCCTGCATGGTAGAGTGAAAATCTTTATTTTGTGTTAGCAATCATCTCTTCTTTGTTGCTACACTAATGTTGTAAAATAGGGTCTGTGCAGCTTTGTAAATGCCCTTGCCTTCAATGTTTTCACAATTACAAGCTTGTTGACTTAATACATGGTATATTCGTTTATCTTCTCCCTTGTGTTGTATGTGAGGTCCACCTTGAAAGTAATTGTGATGCAAGTGATTGCTCATGCAAATATGGAGCTGGAAATTGGGGATGCTTATTGCTGAGTGGATTTGGGATTCATCTGATTGGACAGCCCACTCAGAGCTGAGAACCTTCTCTGAGATCAAAGAGAAGCTGAGTTTCGTTGTGTCCTTATAATTAATTTAATTGAAGATGTTTGATTGAAACAAAATAATGGGTTATGAAGTACGTAATTCTCAAAGAAGTATTGTGAAAATGGATGCAAGTGTTAGGGTGCAAGTCCATTGGTTGTGATGGTACTAACAAGTCCTTAGGTTGTTGTGGTACATCAGTTTTTTTGCATGATATGTAAATGGCTTTGCCTTTTGCTTTGTTGTCTTTGTGATGCTTTCCTAATCCAAGCTGCTGACTTCTCACATAGCATGCCCCATGTGGCTTTCTTTTCTTGCTAGTGCCTCCACTGATTTCTTTCTGTAGAACAATTTTCTTTTGTCAAGGGGGAGTTGGTCCATTACGGATTTCACTAAAGTTCGTGAAATCCATTAGGTTCAATTACTGCTGCAGTCTGCTTCACCCAGATGACATATGAAATAAAGGAATGATACCTATCAGAACTGGCATCTTGCTGAAGGTTTTCATGCCTTGTGGTGCGGTCATTCTGAGCCATATACATCCTGTAGCATCAAAAGCAATAGTGATTCCATTTGGCCTGATTTAAGAGTAACGAGTTTTTATTCAAATAAAACACTACATACTCAATAGTTATAAAAAAGTTTATTAGGTTATTAGCTATGTTACCGGGTTCTTCTATTTTACCCCTGGTTCTGGTCCTGGTTCGCTCCTGGTTCGGGTCCTGGTTTGGTTCGCCTGTGGGTTTGACCAAGGTCTTTCATTTTTGGGTCTGGTTCGCCCAGGCAGAACCCAGGCGAACCAAGACAGAACCCACAAGCCTAGGCATCCAAAAAGTGTTTTTTGAGCATTTTTTTAATGTTTTATGGAGTTTGACTTTGGCCCACGCCCAAGGGAACCCTAAAAGTGACCTCTATATCACTCTAAACACCTTAACTACCTCATTCTTATTCATTTGTTTTGCAAACAAGCATTTTCATTCCAAGAGGCTGAGCTTTCATTTTTGCTTGTTGGATTGAAAGCGGACTGTGACACAACTTTCTTTCTTCAAAAATTGTTCTACATCATTGAATTGAGAATTTATCACATATCTATAGAGAAACAGAAGAATCCTACAAACTAAAAGTAAAACACATTACACTTCTGTTCTCATTGACTTGATGTACTCTCCAACATCTCTCTTCTCATGTGGAGAGTTAGAACTGCTTGGCCATGCCTTTGCATCATTGGGGAAGTTTTTCTCTTTTTGACAATGTCAAAAGCATGGCTGCATATAGGTAAAAGACCTTTCCTTTTAGATTAACAATGCATGGAAGATTCAAAAGGTATCCTTGATATTACAAAAAGATATGTGTTTATACACTTCAATTGTACAGTCACCCTTTGGTTCTTTCAAAGAAAAATCTGCCTATGCCACTATTACACTGCACAGGTAAACCAGATTTTGTATTGTGGAGTTATATTAAGCTACCACTCTCAAGACCAATGTAACAATGATACAAAATAATGTTTGAGACTGCAAGAAGACATCAAAATGGCTAGTGTACTAAACAAATTCTTATGATTTGTGAAGAATGCTGATAACTCTACTCAGTTGGCTTCTTTTTTGAAAATCATACAAATTGAACCCTGGCATCAATAGACTCTGTATATCAAGCTACCACAATTCAAGTTTCAACAATGAATATTTATCATGCATGTTTTAAATGACATTCAAGTTTATGGTGGTTTTGTCGTTTACATGATGTTATGTGATATTCTAATCCTAATTCATGCTTCTAGGCTGCATATATATTTTATTTTTACATGTTTTTTGTACTAACGAACCCAAAACGAACCAAACCCCCCCCAAAAAATTTTTTTAGCCGAACCGGCAAACCGAACCCCCAAACCCAAACCCAAACCAGTACCGGAACTAGCAACTTAGGTTATTAGCATCAGTGGCAATAGCATTTCCATTTGGCTTGCTTTAAGAGTAATGACTGATGAATCTTTATTCAAATCAAACATTATATAGTTATACAAAAGTTTTATAGCTTATCTCTCATAATAAATCTTGATTTTTTATAAACATGGTTTCTGTGTTGTGAAGCCCAATTAATTCATGATTTCACATTGCAGATCTATTATATATGATTTTGCAAAGAAAAGTTTAATTTGCAAGAGTTAGTGATTTCTTCTTTCCTCAAATTTGTAATAGTTTTTATCACATGCATGCATCTGTTGTTTCCTCTGCTGATGTATTGATTACAGGCATCATAAACAGTATAGGTTCCCCTACCATAGAATGTTTCATAGAGAAAATTTTCTAATTCTTTTAAATTTATAACTTGCTGCTATTAACATAGTGTAGTTAAATAGAATGTTGGGAAGATGTTTTGGACAATAGATTATACCCAACTTCTTGAATGTTCCTTGTTTTAAGCAGAATGTTACTCTTCTTGAAAAAAAAATTCATGATGCAATATTTTAAATTGAGGTTTAAGAAATATGACCATACAACTTTTTGCAGGTGTATTTTGGTGGATAAAGAGGATCATGTCATTGGGCACGACTCAAAATACAATTGTGAGTAATCATCTCTGTTCTAGTGTCTTTGAAAATCTGTGTTTGGAAGGTTACATCTGATGATGCTTATAAAGTTGTTTTGTAGTAAAATGGAACTCAATTCTGCCTTTTTTATTTGATGTTGTTTGTATGTGCATTTCTCTTTTATCTGTTTGATTGAGTTGGAATTTTTTATTGAAAATGACCCTGCATACCAGTGATAGGGAATGCAGACAGAGAAGAGAATGACAAAATAAATAGTCAATAGATGGAAAAAAACCCTCTTTTTTATTCAAATTATTTTCTGCATGTAAAGCAAAGGTATACAGAAATAGATTCCACTAATCATGCCATGGATTAGGGATATATTAACTTAGACAAGACTGCACAAATTAGGGTTTTATTGATTGAAAGTTGAAACAGGACTGAATAAATTACAACTAATTTAGTGCCTATTGACTGACTTTCTATCTAATCTAGACAACTAGTGATGGCAGCTAATTATTCCAACATTCCCACTTTAGCTAACATTTATTGGTTGCTGGTTTGCCACAATTCCGGTCTTCCCAATGCACAATTTATGTCTGAGCTTTGGGAGACATTTGGTGAACATGTCAACATCCATGCTTTTGGTGCTACAGAACTCATCTGCACCTCTCCATCTTCAGTGTTACAAAATCGATGTTGTTATATTAAACAGAGGAACGAAGGTTCCTTAAATAGATTACAAGAGATGATGTTTCTAAAAGAAACAATCGTTAACAAGAGACGAAGTTAGAAAAAGCGAGATGACCATTAACGACAAATAGAAAGATATTATTCTAATACCCTCCCTTAATGGTTATCATTCTAACTATCCAGAGATAACAAAGAAGGGTTCCCCCTTCTTCTCAGAACGCTATTGCAACAAAAGACAAGAGCCTACCACTGACTCTGCCACTTGAGATGAGTCTGCCATCAACCCTCCCAGAAACTGTAGAACTTCTGTAAATAACAACACCAATCGGCCAACCTGAAGTTGGAGAGCTGTCCCTCTCTATAACCAAAGACACACTGAGAAGTGAGAACAATTGCTACGATTTTGAGGAAAAATTGACAACCCTCCAAACTTTTGCAGATGAGCATCACGCCCTAGAACAGACTGCAAGAAGCTAGATGTGCAGATGTTCGCCCAAGCAACTCCAGGTGCAACCAAAAAACTGACTGCAACAAACCACGATTTTTGAGGAAAAATTCTCCAAACCCAAGCTTACAAATCATCGTTTTTCAGAAAAAAAAAGG
This sequence comes from Sequoia sempervirens, assembly GCA_007258455.2. Taxonomy (NCBI): domain Eukaryota; kingdom Viridiplantae; phylum Streptophyta; class Pinopsida; order Cupressales; family Cupressaceae; genus Sequoia; species Sequoia sempervirens. The sequence goes on along the minus strand of VDFB02276113.1, from coordinate 37,380 downwards.
GGTAAAAACCAAATACCAAAGAGCCCTCCCGAACGACAGAAACCATGACTAGGGTATACAGGAGAAAAACTCTTAATTTTTGAGGAGAAAATTATAAACCCTCTCGGAATTTTTAAAACCTAGAAGACAGTTTTTTTTTTATGGGAAAAAAAATTTAAAAACCTAGAAGACAGATTTTTTCTTTTCTTTACGAGACATTTTTTTTTAAAAACCTAGAATAATTTTTTAAAGGGACAAAATTATAAACCCACCAAAACATCGATTAGGCATGTAGACCAGTTGCACAAATCCCAATGCATAAAAACAAGTCCTGGCCGCTGGTACAGAGACCTATAAACCCTAGGTCGTGCCAGAAATTCGAACCCAAAAAAAATCTGCAAAGGAACAGAGAGCCGTCGAGTTGCCAAAACGCACAGAAAAATGACACCAAAACAATCAAATCCCACGAACCCTAGTCACCAAAACAAGTTCGTCGAAGGAAACAGGGCCAAACACATGGAGTCGAAGCCCTAGCCGGAATACACAACTAGGTCGCAGGTAGTAGATTCGATGCAGGTCATGACCATCCTTACACAGGTCGTGGGAAACAAAAAAGAGACCACGAACCAGGAAGAGCCGTTGTAGAGAAACGTGCAAACACGAGCCAGCTCGACAGAAAACGACGCCAAGAATGTCGCAAATCACAAAGATCAAAGGATGGCACAGAAGCAGTGCCTCACGCGACCAGAGATAATTGGTAAAAGACGCGATGCCTTGACAAATAAAATCACGACACTGATGCAAGCGAAAATAGGGAGGTCGCGTGGGCAGCAAGAACAAAGACGCGCGAACACGGAACATGCGTCTAACAGCTGAAAACGAAGAATGCTTAGAAAGTACGCGTCTAGCTGCAGAGTCTTTAGATTTTTCAGTGCCTTCAGAAGAAAAAAACGCCCTAGCAGAAATTGCGACCAGAGGAGGCACAAAAAATCTCCTTAGATTTCTTCAAAAAGAATGCCCATGAATTTGCAGGAGCCCAGACAAAAAACACGAACCCAAAAATATAACTTTTCAAAAAATCACTGAAAAATTCCTTTCAAAATTTTTATTGAAAAGCAAATTTTTTAAAATTTTAAAGGATTGCTGGCTGTGATACCATGTTACAAAATCAATGTTGTTGTTATATTAAACAGAGGAATAAAAGTTCCTTAAATAGATTACAAGAAACAATTGTTAACAAGAGACGAACTTAAAAAAAGCGAGATGAACATTAACGACACAAATAGAAAGATATTATTCTAATAGTTTTCTCACAAACAAAGTGGCGCTGGATGTCTATATGTTTTGTTCTTGCATGGAACTTGGAATCTCTTGTTAGAGCTATGCAACTTTGATTGTCAAAGTATATGATAGCGGTTGTTGCTGCTCATATCCCAAATCTTTGAGCAACTTCCTGTGCCAAATTGCTTCCTTCTTGCTGCCATATATTCAGCCTTTGTGCTGGAAAAAGCAACTGTGTTTGCCTCTTGCTTCCCCAATTGACTGAGCCATTTCTAATCTGAAAACAATCGGTTGATGATCCTGTACTATTAACAACTGGTTGAATTCATGTTAGGAGGGATAAGCATGTCTCCAAGACACATACTTGGTCAATTTGACTAGTCAATGAGAATGGTGACTTAGTGCGATGAATATACTAACTTCTCATGATCCAATTTGGATCAGCTTCACATTTCTTGGTCCAACTGAATTTATATTTTATTCACTTATCTCTAGATCAACGATAGTTGCCAGCAAATCCATAAGCTCCTGACCTTGGGTACATTTGATCCGAATTAAGAATTCAGTGGACAATACCTGGTGTGTTAACCTGCAGTATTGTAAAAGATCGAACAGAACAACAAACTCATAATGAGGTGTGTTGCTGCAAAACTGCTTTATTATCTTCCAAATCAAATGTTTATACATTTGCAAAGGTTTTCAACAGTCACCATATCCTTTGGAATTTGAAATGAACAGTTGGATAAGAAAAAATTACCAACAAAGAAATTTTCAAAAAACATTTGTATTTTGGTACCCCAATTTGGCGGGTCATAACATCTAGTCCATTGGTCGGAATCTGGATTTCTTTACACCGTTGGAAAGATCTCCAAGAGCGCTAATTTCAGTCCCTTAGTAAGTATGCCTTCAACAATCCATTCCAAAGGACCAACAACAGTCTCAAGGTCAAATTCCGCTCCGAAGGCCTCTGAAAATGCAATTTACTAAAATGTAGAAAATACCAAAAAATTTGATTTTCAATATTTTCCACCATTTCCTGTGCAAACACCAACCAAGCGCTCCTAGATTGCTCTGGGATCAACATTTGAGGGGTTGGCCATTCAATTATTGCTTTGATCTTATTAGCTGGATCTGATCCTGAAAGAATGAACACTTGTAAGTTTGTAACAGCTTTCTGAACAGCTTTTATTTTCTCAAAAGAAACCACATACAAACGCTCTTTGTGCTTCTTGTTTGGGGAGTAGTTCAAGATGTCATCAAGAAAGGCCAAAGCAAACTTGTACAGCAAATACTTGACAACACTATTCATAAAGTTAATGAAGGTGGCAGGTGCATTGATTAACTGGAAAGGCACAGATAAAAAACTGAAGTGCCCATACCTTGTCTGGAAATCTGTTTGTGGTGTACCATGTATCCTTTTCCTTGATTCTCAATTGGTGCATATCTATTTCTTCTTTGCATCCCTTATAGATTAGCAATATCAGCTTGAAATTAGGAAAGGTAACTGATCTGTATTAAGCTCTATATGTGTTGAATCCTTGTTGTAACTTGCAATGTATATTTAAAATGACTTATTTTTACATTATAGAGGTGAGTGTGAATTGTATCTTGGTCAGTTTCTGAAAATTTTGTAACGGATTCTTGCTAATCAAAAAAATGCAAGACTAGGTTTTTGGAAAAAAAAAATTACTTGCAAGAATGAGTTTCCTTTGGAAGGTACATATCTGTTTTGTGTTTATGTTTGGTTGATGCGTGCATTTCTTCTGAATGTTGGGAAACATGTTATTTGATATTTTGTAATGGATTTCTCTCAGTTCTCAGACATAGAAGCCTACCTGTAAGCCTGATGTCTGCTATGCATCCCTGTAAGCCTGATAGTTGTTTGACTCTTCTATTATGCATCCCATAACATATGAAGCACACTGTGACTGGAACAAACCATGAAACCATTGCATGAGAGCTTAATTTGCTTTGCTTCATTCTTTATTTATTTATTAAATTATTTTCAATCTTTGTTTATAGATGGGTCTGGTGTGCACCCCACCTCCTCCTCATTAATAAATGCCATATATATTAATTGCATTGACAATTTTGTGTCAGTCATGGATATAAGTGTACATTCTTTCATTCTTTTTGTTTATTTTTTAATACTTTAGAAAATGGAAATTTTTCCATATTACTTGAAAAATCATGCTGGACTAGCGTAAAATCTATTATTTTTTGATGTGCTGAAGTTTATTATAAACTGATTTCTTGGCCATGAATTAATGCTATAACAGGTCACTTGATGGAGAAAATAGAGTCAGAGAACTTATTGCATAGAGCTTTCAGTGTCTTTTTGTTTAATACGAAATATGAATTGCTCCTTCAGGTATGAGAATAGCTAATCCTTGAAGATGCAATAATTTAAATCTTGTTATGTACTTGTTGGAGGAGGGATACTGTATCACAATTCTTGTAAATTTGTAATAATCTAGCTGTTATAAGGTGTTTTTAGAGGTTTTACGATTACCTTTTTATGGGCTTGTTTATTATAGATTATCTACTTATTATCGAATTTGGGATAGATATATGTCATACAAGACTCCATTATTTTCCAGTATCAGGGTTACACACTGGTAATGAGCAATCAAAATTAATATATGTACTTTCTTTTTCTCCCTCTTTAGGACATTTTGAATTGAGAGGTTACTTTAAAATCTCTTAATAAATTCAGCTCACTAGAGGAACTGCATGGACTTAATTTTTAAGTTTTTGACAAGGGGAAATTTTCTTCTCAATACACAACTAAAAATAATATAGAATTTGATCGAAAAATCACCCAATATAGCACATACAATGATTGGGATGAAAGTCATAGTCTCATCAGTCTTATGCCAACAATATATATTTTCCCCAGTTTCCTAGGAGGTGAAGTAAAGAGATGTAGGTACGGTTACCTATTGCACTGGGGCTGCTGATCTTATGGATGAGAAGGAAGAGTAAAACAATGACAAATAAGTTAATAACTGACTTCCATGGGATGCCCTTGTCTTATATACATATTTTGATCCATAAAATAAGGTTTAATGGGCCCCTTGCCCACTAAAACCAAGCTGGCCCAAAAAACCAAAATCTGAAAGAGAAAATTTATCCTGGCTTCAACCAGAAAAGCCACCAATCTGTAACGAACACACTTGTACGATAAAATTAAAACTTTACAATTCATACATAAAAGTAAGAACAATACCATTTTGATTAAACAATTTCTTTTCAAAACATAAATAAGAAACATCTTTTGCATCTTTAAACTATTTCATTTCAAATGAAATTACAAAGCATGAAGAGAAACATACATACATAGCCCGTAGGCTTTTGACACCAATAGAAATAAGAAGGTCCAGGAATCCGTCCTGTCAAGCTTTGGAGCATCCGTCGGGTGTTCGTGGAGGAGAAACATCACTCGAGCGTTTTTCCGCCAACCACGGACTTATAATGCGGTCCCCCGCACGATCATTTTTCAATGAACGGCCCTCCCTTCGAAGAAGAGATTGGTTGGGTAACCTTTAATGACTACCAACTGGACATAGTGCTGTGATTCTACAAAACTAGCTTTCGTGCTAACGGCAATTCACAAACTAGGTTGTATTTCGGAATCACGGTGAACTGACAGTGTAGTACAACAACTAAATGGTTCCTTACACTACTTTGGCCAAAGTGTTTACGTTCAACAAAGAACATAGGTCATATGTCACATTCACTAGCCAGGTTCAACTTGACTTAAGGCTATCTTAATTCTACGCGTAGGTTGGTCTATCGGGGTAGTCCGTACCCTAGACTTCCTACAACATTTTACTACTGGAATGATGAATCTATTAAACAAGATACTACAACTGACGCCCTAATTCAGGATATATACATCCTAGGGATACAATAACTTGACTAAGTTGATTGTATTAAGTTGTAGAGTATAACTTGCAAATATTCACGACTCAATCCTAGTAACTATTATTTATACACAAGCATATGCTCAATATATAGAGCCATTTAAACACAATGCAGATTGCTTTCCATTAACTAATGTAAAACGTGCACCAATGACAACAAAAGTCATGAAAAGACTACATTTATGATAATGGTTAAGAAACTGTTATTCTTTTTAATTCAATCTTTAAGACAATCAAACTCTTTTCTTTCCAGCCATGACTATAATTCAGAGACCTATCAGATTACTCTGGAATACTAGCTAAATATGTAAAGTAAGAGTTTAGCATGCCTGATTTAGCTTTTCCACAAGTTTGGAAGATAGCTCCTTCACTGGCCTTTACTCAGATCACTTTCAGCTTGGATTCTTGAAACCAAATACTCAACACAGTAAAAGGGCAATTCCTGATTACTCCTCTTCTATTCAAAGATTACCAGCAATTTCAAACTTCTGCTCTCTTGTTCAGAGAATACCTCACATTAACAAAATAACTTAGCAATTTCTCTACTATGGCGAATTCACTTTTTAGCTATAAAATGCTCAAGAAAACTTGACTGTAAATTCGTGTGAGTAAGAATGCCAAACGCAGGTATATTTATAGGTTGATTTTAAAACTGATTTCCACCTTCTATGGCGCCAGAACTGCCAGCAGGTTGAAGAATGTTTCAAACTAAAAACGTGTATCAACATGGTGAGGGTTTCGACCTCCATGTTTGACAGCAAGAAGTTTATTTCATTTCGAATTTGTTCAGACTGTTAAAAACGTGACAACTCTCAATCTGGCGCGTTTTTACAGTTAGGTTAAATGCCAAGTTTCTATTTCAGACTTTTTCCTTGCTCAAATGGCGTCCACATTTCATTCTTTTTGCAAAGCATGAAATATCTCATCTATTTTCTGACGCCTGGCCCTAGTCGCGCGATTTCTCTGCGCGTTTTTCATTTTCCTTCAGCATTTTCGCGTTTTTTCTTCTTTATTTCGCTTTGGTAAATCTTCAATATTTTAATAAAGTTTTCAAAGTAAATATGACGCATTTGTTCAAGCTCAAATTTGAAGTTTATCATTTCAACGAATTCATTTGAGAAATCCGCGATTTTAAAGAAATTTCGCGATTTTTATGCTCTTCCCAGATTTGCATTCTTATTTATAAAAGTGTTTAAAATGTTTAGTTTACATTTCATTTGATCTTTTATTTAAATATATTTTATATATTCTATTAAAATACTTATATAATATAGTTTATGTATAATTATTTAAATTATCAATTTAAATAATATTGTATACATTTTAAACTATATTATATTAATATTTTAATATAATATTAAATATATTGAAATACTTATCTTTATACTAATACATATATATTCATTTACATTATACATTAAACATGTAAATTTATATATATGTATTCGTATAATTTCAGAGGCAAGATATCGTTACAATATATAATTCATTTATCTCGTTAGCCGTGGGTATGTATACTTGTATATATATCTGTATATATACTACATGTATAAGTATCCATAAATACATTTATATCGACACATACGTATGGCATATCCATCTGCTTAATACGTTTGTATCGACATGAATGTACTTATGGGTACTTGTACATATCGTATTCGTATGTACAAATACACATATCCACCTCTAACCAGAACTTATCATTTATAAGGTTATACTGGCAAGCATCACTTGTTTACACATTCAGAAGAAGACACGACTCCTAATGATACTAGACAAGCCTACAGATGACTTACCTTTAACCAGAACAATGACTTAGCTTACACAGTTCTAAGGTTTGTGTGTGTATGTCCAGTTGGTATCCATCACTGTTTACCCGACCAAGTTCTTCCCCGAGTGATATCTCTCCTCTGCCTGGAGGTACGAACCTGCTTCCTGCACACCATGTCACGACAACGGGAATCATATGCTCAAAACAAAGCAGAATACATGAAACATTTCAAAAGTTAGATTATTCATAAATCAATAACCTTATATTCTCCTTTATGCAGTATTTCACCAAGAATAACATCAAATGAAACAACATTCATATTGAAAACGAGGTACAAGCATCATTAATTTACCTTCAGAATTCACATTTACTCTATCTAGTAATGGTAAATTGTAACGTCTCAATTTGGGATGTGATAAAATATATAAATGAATAATATTGAAATGTGAATTATATAAATTTAAAATACCTTGGTAAATTTATAAAACGATTTTTACTTTGAGTTATAAATTATTACTTTAAAAATATTTAAATAAATTAATGTGAAGGAAGTATCAAATACTTGATGTTTTTATTGATACGCATCAAAACTCGTGAATTTCACAATGGAAATATTTGATTTTGATTCAAATAGGAAATCGAAACATTTAAAGTTAAATATTTGAAATATTAAACACTTTATATAGTGAAAAGTCGAAAATTGTTTTTAATGAACATTTGAAGAAAATACATTATAATCTCGAAAGCTCATGAAAATCGCGTGTGAAAGACGCGCGCAGGATGAAAACGCGTCTGGCGCGCGGGCAGGGAAAAGATCAATGTATAATGGCAACTATTCTTTAGGCGAGTAAAATGGCGGCGTGGTGAGTTCTGTATTGTTCATCAAGTCGGACCATTCTGGTCTTTTCTCTTATCTCTAAGGTACTAACTCTTTTTCCTTGCAAGCTCCTATCTTTACATAAGAATTAGCTTAATGTCAAGAGTTCTCCAACTCCCGTGGATACTTTCTTCGTTGACTTCCTTATTCAATTTAATTTATGCTGACACCGCATATACAAAGATTCGTAGTGTTTTCACTAAATCCAAAATTCCTGACTCTCTGCAACTATAGTTTACTACTACAACAAGGGTTATCTTATTCCTTTTGGTTGCCTTAGAGTCATAAATCTATTTCGTTGGATAAAGGTATACACCAGTTACTCCTCCTAACCTTTCTTCATAACTTGATTGCATAATCTTCTGCAATCCTAAGTATTATCATAAATTGTTGTTTTAGGAGTTCCTACTCCAGGAATAACTCTTAACTCACCCCAACTTATCGAGCTACTAGGAGTTTCATCTTGCTTTCACTTCTTCCTCTCAGTTCTATTCCTCTTGCCATTGTGGCACAAGAACTTTTCAACCTTTATCTTCTGACAAGGTTTACGCATTGTTGCGTAATGAGCTCATAGGTTCCTAGTGTAAAACCTAGTAGCTCTGATACCACATGTAACGAACACACTTGTACGATAAAATTAAAACTTTACAATTCATACATAAAAGTAAGAACAATACCATTTTGATTAAACAATTTCTTTTCAAAACATAAATAAGAAACATCTTTTGCATCTTTAAACTATTTCATTTCAAATGAAATTACAAAGCATGAAGAGAAACATACATACATAGCCCGTAGGCTTTTGACACCAATAGAAATAAGAAGGTCCAGGAATCCGTCCTGTCAAGCTTTGGAGCATCCGTCGGGTGTTCGTGGAGGAGAAACATCACTCGAGCGTTTTTCCGCCAACCACGGACTTATAATGCGGTCCCCCGCACGATCATTTTTCAATGAACGGCCCTCCCTTCGAAGAAGAGATTGGTTGGGTAACCTTTAATGACTACCAACTGGACATACACACACAAACCTTAGAACTGTGTAAGCTAAGTCATTGTTCTGGTTAAAGGTAAGTCATCTGTAGGCTTGTCTAGTATCATTAGGAGTCGTGTCTTCTTCTGAATGTGTAAACAAGTGATGCTTGCCAGTATAACCTTATAAATGATAAGTTCTGGTTAGAGGTGGATATGTGTATTTGTACATACGAATACGATATGTACAAGTACCCATAAGTACATTCATGTCGATACAAACGTATTAAGCAGATGGATATGCCATACGTATGTGTCGATATAAATGTATTTATGGATACTTATACATGTAGTACATATACAGATATATATACAAGTATACATACCCACGGTTAACGAGATAAATGAATTATATATTGTAACGATATCTTGCCTCTGAAATTATACGAATACATATATATAAATTTACATGTTTAATGTATAATGTAAATGAATATATATGTATTAGTATAAAGATAAGTATTTCAATATATTTAATATTATATTAAAATATTAATATAATATAGTTTAAAATGTATACAATATTATTTAAATTGATAATTTAAATAATTATACATAAACTATATTATATAAGTATTTTAATAGAATATATAAAATATATTTAAATAAAAGATCAAATGAAATGTAAACTAAACATTTTAAACACTTTTATAAATAAGAATGCAAATCTGGGAAGAGCATAAAAATCGCGAATTTCTTAAAATCGCGAATTTCTTTAAAATCGCGGATTTCTCAAATGAATTCGTTGAAATGTTAAACTTCAAATATGAGCTTGAATAAATGCGTCATTTTTACTTTGAAAACTTTATTAAAATATTGAAGATTTACCAAAGCGAAATAAAGAAGAAAAAACGCGAAAATGCTGAAGGAAAATGAAAAACGCGCAGAGAAATCGCGCGACTAGGGCCAGGCGTCAGAAAATAGATGAGATATTTCATGCTTTGCAAAAAGAATGAAATGTGGACGCCATTTGAGCAAGGAAAAAGTCTGAAAGGGAAACTTGGCATTTAACCTAACTGTAAAAACGCGCCAGATTGAGAGTTGTCACGTTTTTAACAGTCTGAAACAAATTCGAAATGAAATAAACTTCTTGCTGTCAAACATGGAGGTCGAAACCCTCACCATATTGATACACGTTTTTAGTTTGAAACATTCTTCAACCTGCTGGCAGTTCTGGCGCCATAGAAGGTGGAAATCAGTTTTAAAATTAACCTATAAATATACCTGCGTTTGGCATTCTTACTCACACGAATTTACAGTCAAGTTTTCTTGAGCATTTTATAGCTAAAAAGTGAATTCGCCATAGTAGAGAAATTGCTAAGTTATTTTGTTAATGTGAGGTATTCTCTGAACAAGAGAGCAGAAGTTTGAAATTGCTGGTAATCTTTGAATAGAAGAGGAGTAATCAGGAATTGCCCTTTTACTGTGTTGAGTATTTGGTTTCAAGAATCCAAGCTGAAAGTGATCTGAGTAAAGGCCAGTGAAGGAGCTATCTTCCAAACCTGTGGAAAAGCTAAATCAGGCATGCTAAACTCTTACTTTACATATTTAGCTAGTATTCCAGAGTAATCTGATAGGTCTCTGAATTATAGTCATGGCTGGAAAGAAATGAGTTTGATTGTCTTAAGATTGAATTAAAAAGAATAATAGTTTCTTAACCATTATCATGAATATAGTCTTTTCCTGGCTTTTGTTGTCAGTGGTGTACGTTTTACATTAGTTAATGGAAAGTAATCTGCATTGTGTTTAAATGGCTCTATATAATGAGCATATGCTTGGGTATAAATAATAAGTACTAGGAGTGAGTCAAGAATAATTGCAAGTTATAGTCTACATCTAAATACAATCAACTTAGTCAAGTTATTGTATCCCTAGGATGTGTATATCCTGAATTAGGGCGTCAGTTGTAGTAACTTGTTAAATGGATTCTTCTTTCCAACTGTAAGATGTTGTAGGAAGTCTAGGGTACGGACTACCCCGATAGACCAACCTACGCGTAGAATTAAGATAGCCTTAAGTCAAGTTGAACCTGGCTAGTGAATGTGACATATGACCTATGTTCTTCGTTGAACGTAAACACTTTGGCCAAAGTAGTGTAAGGAACCATTTAGTTGTTGTACTACACTGTCAGTTCACCGTGATTCCGAAATACAACCTAGTTTGTGATTTGCCGTTAGCACGAAAGCTAGTTTTGTAGAATCACAGCACTATGTCCAGTTGGTAGTCATTAAAGGTTACCCAACCAATCTCTTCTTCGAAGGTAACTAACTAAAACAAAGCCTTTGGAGTCCAAAGGCAACCCAATCCAAAGAAATCTAACTTGAAACTAAATCAAGAATCTTTCCAATCTCAATCTATGATAGAAGAAATCAAGAAAGAAGAGCCAAAGCCCTCTGTACCCTGTGTGGGAAGAGAGCTTCCAGAGTCCATTGGTACCTGTCTCCCAATAGCCGTCTGTGCATCTCTCTGAATACTTTCTAGCTTAGTCGTCCCTCTGCACCCTGTGTGGGAAGAGAGCTTCCAGAGTCCATTGGTACCTGTCCCCCAATAGCTGTCCGTGCATCTCTCTGAATACTTTCTAGCTTAGTCGTCCTTCCCCTATCCTTTTTAACAGGGTTCTCAACCATCATCTTACTTTAGCAATACCACCTATTGGGAGATAGATTTCCAATGTCTGGACTCTTGCAAAAAATGCTCTCCCATTTCTGTATCCAGGCTGTCATTCATCCTTAATCTTGAGGGTACAACGGAGGATTTTTAAAAAATCCTCACTTTTTCCAGGGACATCATCCATGCTATCCTGCACCACATAATTCTGTCCCGTCCTTTGAAGTCTCCCGTCTCCCACCACTATCCCTGCCCTCAGAAAAGGAAGAAGCCTGCTCAATCTTTTTTTGATGGTTTCTCCAAATGGAGTCCCTGCTTAGCTTGCAATTCATAGGCTTCCAAATCTTATTCAGTCTCTGAACTTGTACTAAGGAGGGGCAATCACTGATACTTGTTCCATTTGCTACATCTAAAGTATCTTGCATTGAAGCCCCTGATTGTCAATGCATTGAGTCCACAAACCCTGTGATGAGCTGATTCTAAAAGAGTGAATAAGAGGGCTTTAAGGGTCCACTTTCATACAAATGCAGGTAAAAATTCATCTATCCTTTCCTACCGATACATCTTATATAAACTCTGCCATCAAGCTAGTCTTCTTCCTGAGCATATCGGGATTCTTCACCACAGGCAACCTATGCAATCTGACCCAAAAACAGATTTCTGAAATCTCACCTACATTAGGAACAAAAGGTGGAGTCCATGGCTTTACATACAATCTCCTGCTGCCATGAAACCAAGGTTCTGTTCAAGCACAAAATTCCTATTTCTTTTGACTCAAAGACAGACTGGAAGAAGTGATTGGCCAAAGGAAAGATCTTGCAGAGAGGACAATCTGGCCAGGAAACTGCCATCCAGTGTTTTAATTCCTCGTTGTTAGGCTTCCTCCCAAAGAATCTGCAAATGAGGGCCAGATCTGCATACTCAACTGAGTAACCTTCCAATATATCATCTAGAACACAGAGTCAAGGATTTCAAGAGCAAACTTGATTGAAATACCATCCAGATAACAAGGTTCAGATCCCTCACTAATTTCCTCAAATTAAGCCCTAAGGCATCAATATTTCCATCCTAATTAATATTATTCCAAGAAGGATTGGACAGGTTCCTGGGGGAAAGGGCTTCACTCCACCTTATTGCAGGTTAAATCTTTCTGCTGCTCAGAACTAGCTGCCGATCTTTGAAGACAAAAATCTGTGCATTCATGATAAGAGTTTAAAGCACTTTTAAAATCTGAAAACCCTTGATTAATTTCCCATGTTGGTCTCCACAGGGATAGTGCTAGAAATCCTATGGGCAGCAGGGACAGCAATTTCAGCATGATTGTTGACTAACCTTCCTCTGAAGTGTCATCTGCAACTTTGTGTCCTTCCTTCCAGAATCCTACATCCAAGTGAAGCCCCATCTGAACAGCACACCTTACCATGCTGACCTGCTGAAGATGGCTTCTTCCTGCAAACTCTTGCTGCTTGTAGCCATCTGCCTCCTTCATGGTGCAGGTCTGCTGTATGCTTCTGCTCCCATGTGACATTGCACTCTTCAAATATATTATATATTGTCCTTCTCTCATATATTAAGATTTATTCCACTCTTTAAATTAGAAAACTCAAAAGGTATTTGATTTCTTAACCTATATCAGATTGAAAACTTGATCAAAAATCACTTAAAAGGGTGCATCCTTGATTGCTGTGTATGGGAGAGTCTTGTGCATATGCTTACATCTATATGTCTATGTGTGTGGCAATGATGAACCATCCTCATTACATCTATATTATATATTGTACTTCTCTCATATATTAAGTAAGATTTATCCCACACTTTAAATTAGAAAACTCAACAGGCATTTGTTTTCTTAACTTAACCTATAGCAGATTGAAAACTTGATCAAAATCACTTAAAAGGGTGCAGCCTTGATTAATGTGTATGAGAGAGTCTTGTGCATATGCTTACATCCTATGTCACAGCATTTGGTGAATTTCAAGCAAAAAAATTCAATTTTTATGAATTTAACATTTACATAAAATTCGTTAAAAAATTCGTATGGAAAAAGCATGTTTTTTTTTTCATTAAAATATATTGTGAAAAAGTGTTATTTAAGGTTTTCAAAAACAATTTTTAGAGTTTTCGACCTATTTTGTTGTAAATTACTGCTCATGGATCATTCTAAGCACACAGTCTGTTTATGGTTTATATTTTATAAATGTGTCAATCTTTTTATGATGACTTCAAATCTATTTAGCAATGTTAAACTATTTTGATAATTTTGTGGATATATTACATATATTTTAAAAAATAAAATTTATATAAGGCAAATTCAATGCCAATTTTTTTTACCCTTGCTGAATTTCATCTGAATTTTATTGTTGCTGAATTCGAACTTGAATTCAAACCTTGTGACTTAGCTTACATCTATATGTCTACGTGTGTGGCAATGATGAAAACGTCCATCCTCGTTACAACTGGAAGCAGTCGTGATTGAAATACAGGGCAGCCAACAATTGTTCGTGGATTGCATAATGCAAAAAAATCTGGATTAGAGTTCCTAAACACATGTCGGAACACATGGGATAAGAATTATTTCATTCCATTTATTAGATTGTTTTGGAATTTGAGAACTACAAATATAGATATCAAATTGTGAAGAACCAAATAGGAATGTGTAGAAAAGAGGAAGATGGAAATATATGTTGGATTCTCCAGAGAGGACATACCAAATACCCTAAAGCAAGTCATATAAGAACATGTAATATCCCCTCTCAACTGAAGCTTCTAAGATTCATTTTGCTAAGTCTGTTCTAGTTGTGCGTCTCCCGGACTTAGTCTATTTTTTTTAAAATAAAAGGAGATGATTAGGTGGGGCCTACTTCACTTAAGTGATTCCTATTTTTCAGTCATCGGATGGGGCCATTTCAAACCGCCACTCCAAGTGTTTTCATTCAACGCTAATACCGGGTGGAAGGGATGCGCTTAATACTTTAATGATGAATTCAATAAAGGAAAAGTATTATGATTAATCGTCTGATTTATTAAGAGGAATCACCTGATTTGTAGGATTTGGGGTGAGCGAAGTTTCTAGGGTTGGCTGCCTTCATAAGGCTTGATGAAAAATCAGGGGAATTATTATTATGTTATCATTTTATATTTTCTCCTCTCTCTGCATTGGGATGACAAACCCCATGAATACGCAGCTTGGACGATCATCCAAAGGCTGCATGTTTGTTTACTGGCACAGAAACAGCATTGGTTCCATGTTAGAAGTTACGGCTGCTGCAACACTCACAATTCCCAAGCTTTACGAGCCGACTTGCAGGATCTGTAACTCCATTTCTGGATTCAAGAAGCCGTCCATATCTCAGAAATTCAAGGAGGCTTTCTAACATCAACCTGCTTATTACGGGTATTCTATAATGTTCCAAATATTGAAGGGAATCCATTTTGGGTGTGAAATAAAGGGAAATAGTCATTTCAGATAGTAAGTTTCATTTATAGTTCATTCTGTTTTAATTCGACTCAATTCCTAAATCTGAAAATCAATAAAATTTTCAATGCTGTGTCTAGAGTAGAGTTTTGTTTGCTTCTGGTTGGCAAAGGATACTTCAGAACAGAAGTATGTAGTTGAGAAAACATCAATATATAAAAAAACATTATAGCCTAGCTGTTTAATGCTCATCAGAGTCCTAGCAAATCAGCATGAGGTGGTTCTGAAGATTTGCAAGTTCTGTGATAAACATTGTTGGAGAGTTTTTTGTTATGAAATTAACAGAGTAGAGGAAACTAAGGTTGAAGGCACAAATTATTCACTTCATAAAAACTAGCAAAATGACCATTCATGTGAGCAAAATAGATTGAAGGGAATCCATTTTGGGTGTGAAATAAAGGGAAATAGTCATTTCAGATAGTAAGTTTCATTTATAGTTCATTCTGTTTTAATTCGACTCAATTCCTAAATCTGAAAATCAATAAAATTTTCAATGCTGTGTCTAGAGTAGAGTTTTGTTTGCTTCTTGTTGGCAAAAGATACTTCAGAACAGAAGTATGTAGTTGAGAAAACATCAATATATAAAAAAACATTATAGCCTAGCTGTTTAATGCTTATCAGAGTCCTAGCAAATCAGCATGAGGTGGTTCTGAAGATTTGCAAGTTCTGTGATAAACATTGTTGGAGAGTTTTTTGTTATGAAATTAACAGAGTAGAGGAAACTAAGGTTGAAGGCACAAATTATTCACTCCATAAAAACTAGCAAAATGACCATTCATGTGAGCAAAATAGATTAACATATTCATGAGCTTTACAACTATACTGAAAATAGAGTAAAGAGGAGAAGCATAAGACAACAAACAAGATGGACCTTCATAAAAATAGAACCAACTGTAGCAGTGTTGACATTATGAGAGGTGGAAATGGTCTCAAACGCTAAACTTTTATAGCCTGAAGTTATTATTGCCTTGTCTATTGCAGTAAGAATCTACTTACAAATGTTGATCGAGTGAGTGGTGTCTCCATAGGAGGTTTACCAAGGGGAATCACTCTGCAACATTCCACAGGATTAGAATTATCAGAGTTTCCTTGTTTAGGATTGATTTTTTTTGTATGGTGCTGTTAGTTTGCCTTACATTTCTCCGGTTCCATTGAGTAATTGCTCATTGTCCTTTTTTCAAGCTGGGATGTGCAAGCCTCAAGGGAGTTGGTGACTACTAAAAGACAATTAGACCTATCATAGTCCTCTGCTGTCCCTCAATTGTTATCATGTTTGTGTCAATTAGACCTATCATAGCCCTCTGCCGTCTGTCAATTGTTATCATGTTTGTGTTAAATTGTTCAATTGTACAGCTAGTGGTTAAAATGCCGACAAATCTTTTCAAGATTAAAGTTGCTGTGCTTTTACTCATTTTCATGGACATCTTAACAAATATAAGTTCCAAGCGGTTTTCAAACCAAGTGTCATCAACGCCACCATGCCTGCATTACATTGGTTTAGCTCTTATGGTTGTGGTATTATTTTTAATTATGTGGCATTGATGATCCTTTAAGCAAGCTGTTATTTTGGATTGAAATAACCCCCTTTGATTGGATAGCATGTGATAGTTCTTGAAGTCAGGAACTGAGTTCTTTTGAACTTTGCTCTCCTTTTTATTTTGTATGCTTACCCGTCAATAAATACAGGATTTTTCAAATTTATTGAGCAGTTCACTATTATTTTTTGAGAACAATCTCTACTTTAAGGTTGAAAAATATCAAATCTTGATTGTGGTTGTATATGTTGATGACATAATTTTTGGAGGCAATGAAGCTATGTGCAAGAAGTTTGCAGAGGAAATGCAGAAAGAGTTTGAAATGCCTATGTTTGGGGAGATGATGAGTTACAATTATACTGAAAATAGAGTAAAGAGGAGAAGCACAAGACAACAAACAAGATGGACCTTATAAAAATAAAATCAACTATAGCAGTGTTGACATTATGAGCGGTGGAAATGGTCTCAAATGCTAAACTTTTATAGCCCAAAGTTATTATTGCCTTGTCTATTGCAGTAAGAATCTACATACAAATGTTGATCAAGTGAGTGGTGTCTCCATAGGAGGAGGTTTACCAAGGGGAATCACTCTGTGACATTCCACAGGATTAGAATGATCAGAGTTTCCTTGTTTAGGATTGATTTTTTTTGTATGTTGCTTTTAGTTTGCCTTTTTCTCCAGTTCCATCGAGTAATTGTTCATTGTCCTTTTTTCAAGCTGGGATGTGCAAGCCTCAAGGGAGTCAGTGACTACTGAAAGACAATTAGACCTATCATATTCCTCTACCATCCCTCAATTGTTATCGTGTTTGTGTTAAATTTTTTAGTACCATTTGACTGAAAAATCTTGTTACCAGTGTAGAGAATACTTAAATTTTTCTTACTATACTGTACAGCTAGTGGTTAAAATGCCGACAAATCTTTTCAAGATTAAAGTTGCTGTGCTTTTTACTCTTTTTCATGGATATCTTAAAAAATATAAAATCCAAGTGGTTTTCAAACCTAGTATCATCAATGTCACCATGCCTGCATTGCATTGCTTTAGCTCTTATAGTTGTAGTATAATTTTTAATTATGTGGCATTGATAATCTTTTAAGCAATCTGTTTTTTTGGATTGAAATATCCCCCTTTGATTGGATAGCATGTGATGGTTCTTAAAGTCAGGAACTGAGTTCTTTTGAACTTTGATCTTCTTTTATTTTGTACGCTTAACTGTCAACAAATACAGAATTTTTCAAATTTATTGAGCAGATTTGTTAGAATATTATATTTATACTATTAATGGTCAATTAGTTTGTTTAGCTGTTACTGTTTCTACAGTAACTAGTAGGTAGGTAGATATATTTAATATCTATAGTATTATATGTAACCTCTTTATATTGTAATCTTTTGTTTTATGTTAATAGAATGTTTTTATTGAACATGGTATCAGAGCCGTAAGGAAAAAACCCTAGAAATTCGTGGGCTTAAAAAAAAGTCATAATTCAAAAATTTTTAGGTTAGGGTTTCTGGGTAAATTCGTGGCTGCTTTGTCTGAGATTTTTCAAGGGATTTTCAACTCTAAAAATCGCGGGTCTTTTTCTACTACGAAATCGAGGGCTTTGATCTGCAATTTTCGTGAGTATTTTATCACAAAAAATTCGACCTTCTTGCTGCAAGTCGTGGGTGAAATTCGTGCTGTTCTGGGCGCAATTTTTTGAAAGAAATTGGACGTGTTTTAAGCTGCATTCGTTTTAAACTGGACGCGTTCTTTCCACCGTTTTTTGGCCGCGTGTTTCTAGTCTTTGGTCACGCGTTTATGCTCGTTTTTCCACCGTTTTTGGCCATGATTTTTCTTCTTTGGCTTGCGTTTGAATCTGGTTGTTTTGCTGCGTTTTTTTGCTCTTGGCGCGTGTTGTTTCTTTTGGGCGAGTTTGTGGCTTTCTGGGCATCCGTGTGTGACCTCCTTATCTGCCCGCGACCTCTTTTTGCGTCTGTTAATGGCAGATTTCGGGGTTCTTTGAGGCCGCAAATTTTCCGAGTTTAGGAGTCGCGATTTTCATCTCAAATTTGACGCGTTTTCTCAACAACATCTTGACGAGGTTTCCTCTTCAAATATCTGTGTTTTCCCTTGCAATCTGCTGACGTTTTTCACCATTGTTGAATCTGGCTCGAGTTTCAGACTTTTTTCTGCAAATTTTTGGTCTCTAATGGCGGCCTAGGGTTTCTGCCAGCTCGACTAGGGTTTTGACCCTCAGTTTGAAGTCAAAAAATTATTTTGATTGCAAATTCCTCTTGGGTTTTCTGAGATCTCAACTGGGTTGTTGTTCGTTTTTTCTGGTACCTCATTTTTCGTGCCTCAAAATTTGTGCCGCCAAAATTTTCTGGGTATTCCTAAACCCTTTTGGGTTTTTATTAATATTTTTTGGGTTCTCAGTAAAACCTCAAAATCCGTGCTAGGGTTTCGGTTTTTTGCCTTGGAATTTGTTTTCCAAAACCTGTTTCTGTTTTTTGTGCATTATTTTGTCGTCACTAGTTTGACCGCAAGGTACATGATGGCATCTCTGACGAACATAATGCTCGAAAGCAGCCAAAAGTTCAACGGGAAGAATTACAACACCTGGAAGCAGCGCATGCTGACCATCTTCGAGTATCGGTGTCTTGATGTGGTTGTTCTAGGTACATCACCTTGACCTACCGTTGTTGGAAAGGATTAGGACAAATGGGATGAACGCAACCAGGAAGCTGTCATGCTTATCAAACTCTCAGTCATAGATGAGCAGCTACCTCAGGTACTGTCTGGCAAAACTGCTACGGAAATCTGGGATCATTTGAAGGCCCTTCATGAAACCTCCGACAAGAGCAGAGCGTTCTTTCTCAAGAACATGCTTTTTTCCATCATGATGGATGAGAAAATGTCCTTACAGGAACATCTGACGAAGATTAAGGACATTCGTGATCAGTTGGAAGCCATTGGTCAAAAAATGGAGGAAGAAGATATGGTGGTCATTACTTTGAAGAGTCTCCCACGTTCATATGAGCATTTCATTGAGACACTGAATATCACCTCCACCAATGTTGATCTCAAATTTGAAGATCTTTGCAACAAGCTTTTGTAGCAGGATCGATGGCGACAACAATTTGGAAGCAGTACCAGTTCCACCTCCACAGAGCAAGCGTTCTCTGCCAAATCTTCTGCTAAGAACAAAGGGAAGGTGCAAACTTCTCTGCCGAAAGGCTTTGGTTCTTCTCAGGACAGCAAGAAGAAAAAGAACGTTCAGTGCAATTATTGCCATAAATACGGTCACATGAAGGCTGACTGTCGCATTCGTTTGGCTTCTGAACAAAAGAAGCAGGGAGGATCTCAACAAAAGGCACATGTTGCCGAGCACACTGAGTAGAAAGAGTCTGCATTCTATGCGTTTATGGCCAAGAGAACTGCAGATCCGGTACATTCTTCTGCCTGGTATATCGATTAGGGGCATCACGACATTTTACTCATCGTCGGGATTGGTTCACCAAATTCGAACCATTCTCTGATTCTGTCATTTTTGGAGGAGGCGAAGAGTACACAGTTGCTGGTAAGGGCACTGTCCAAATTCACTTAGGAGGCAGACATTTACTCTTTCTTGATGTTTACTATGTTCCCGGCATGGAACATAATCTCCTCTTAGTTAGTCGAATCATGCGGCATTCTCCCCAGTTAGATGTTTTCAGTTCGTCCACCTGCAGCATCGTTGATAGGGAGACTCGTACAACAATTGCTATGGGACTTGAGGATCACGGTCTGTACAAACTTGCTGATTCCGGTGATTCTCAGGAGCACGCTTTGGCTGCCAGAAGTACTTCCATCAGCAAACTTTGGCATCAGCGTTATTGGCACTTGAATGTGCACTACCTCTCTCAACTGTCTCGAGAGGGTTTGGTTGCTGGTCTACCTGAGATCCACACTCAAAATCATGGAGTTTGTGGAGCCTGTCAAGCTGGCAAGTAGCATCGGACACCGTTCTCGGATGGTGATTCTTGGCGAGCCTCCAAGGTACTTCAACTGGTTCACGCTGATGTATGTGGGCCAATGAACACTCCATCTGTTACTGGGTCCAGGTATTTTTTATTGTTTGTTGATGATTTCAGTCGGAAAATGTGGGTGTATTTTCTGAAACATAAATAAGATGTGTTCAACACATTTCAGTAGTTTAAAGCCTTAGTTGAGAAAGAATCAGGTTCTCAGATTGTTACTCTAAGGTGAGATAATGGAGGGGAGTTTTGTTCAACTGACTTCTCTACTTTTTGTGCCACACATGACATTAAGCGCCAACTCACAACACCATACACTCCTCAGCAGAATGGTGTCGTTGAACGTAGGAATCACACTATTACTGAAATGGCTCGTTCTATGCTCGAGTACAAAAATGTACCTAAGAAATACTGGGCTGAAGCAGTCTACACTGCAGTCTACCTCCTGAATCGGTCACCTACACAGGCCATTAAAAAGATGACTCTAGAAGAAGCCTGGTCAGGACGTAAGCCTAAGGTGGGCCATCTAAAAGTCTTCAGTTCTACAACTCATGTAAGGATTCTAGATGCCAAACGTGCAAGTTGGACTCCAAGAGCCAGACACTTATGTTTACTGGTTACAGCGACAATCACAAGGCATACAGGTTAATTGATGTGGAGACGGATCATCTCATATTCAGTCATGATGTTGTGATTGATGAGACTACTGGTCCATTTGTTCCTAGTACTAGTCTTGTGGATCAGCCTATGAAGGTTCCTGATGAGGGTGTCCGTCTTCCTCTTGGTTCCCATGATGGGAGGGCTTCAGAGCATTCTGACTTTGAAGATGAGGAGTCTATCGATCATGATATAGCACCACTTGATTTTTCTCGAAACTCACATCCAGATGACTTTGTTCCAGACATCCCAGGTGATGCTGTTTCTCCTATTCCAGATGTTGGTATTTCTACTCATCGGCCTAAGTGGTGGGCCAAGACTATTGGCGATCTTCATGATGATGAACTCATTGAGGGCAGATCAGTTCGTAGAAAGAGCAAGCAGCCCAACACAGTCAATTTTTCTCTTATGTCCAACATCCATAGCATCTATGAGCCTCATACCTACTCAGAGGCTAAAGGAATTCCAAAGTGGGAAAAGGTTATGCAGACCGAATATCATAGTCTTCTGAAGAATCACACTTGGGTTCTTCCTGATCTTCCTCTTGGGAAGAAACCTATCAGCTACAAATGGGTTTATAAGGTCAAGTATCATGCCGATGGTACTCTGGATAAATACAAGGCCAGATTAGTTGCTCGGGGATTCACATAGCGGGAGGGCATTGACTACGAGGAGACTTTTGCTCCTACTGCCAAGATGAGCACAATTTGTCTTCTTCTAGCTATTAAAGCTCAATTTGGATGGACAGTTCATCAAATGGACGTCAAGAGTGCCTTTCTCAATGGTGAGTTGCAGGAAGAAGTCTACATGACGCAACCTCCTGGTTTCAAGGTTGCTAGCAAAGAGCATCAGGTATGTCGGCTCGTGAAAGCACTCTATGGAAAACAGGCTCCCCGTGCATGGTACATCAAGATTGATCAGTACTTGGTTGATCATGGTTTTTAGTGCAACCCTTTTGACACTAATCTATATGTCAAACACTCTGGTGATGATATTCTCTTTCTTGTTGTCTATGTTTTGACTTGATCATTACTGGTAGTTCAACACATTTGATTGTGACAATCAAACAAGATTTGTATCAGGCTTTTGACATGACAGATCTGGAGCTTCTCCATTATTGTTTGGGTATTGAAGTTTGGCAGACCATTGATAACATCTTTATCTCTCAGTCTAAATATGCCCGAAGTTTGCTTGACAAATTTCGGATGCAGGACTGCAAACCTGCCTCCACACCTATGGAGAAGGGGCTGAAGTTGTCAGCCAACTCAGATTCACCTCTGGTCGATGAAATGACATTCAGGCAACTAGTGGGCAGTCTCATCTACCTCACTGCCACTAGACCTGACATCAGTTTTGCAGTGAGCTACATTTCTCGCTTCATGACAGCTCCAAAAGTTGATCATTGGATTGCAGTGAAGCGAGTGCTGAGATATGTTAAGGGCACTTCCGATTATGGCATTCTCTATGGCAGATGCAAGGATCCAAAGCTGATTGGTTACACAGACTTAGATTGGGCAGGTTCAGTGGATGACAAAAAATCTACTTCTGGGTATGTATTTAGTTTGGGTATCGGTGCTGTAACATGGACCAGCAAGAAGCAACAGGCCGTGGCTCTTTCCTCGACTGAAGCAGAGTATCGAGGAACTGTTAAGGCAGCATGTGAGGCAGTTTGGCTCTGTAGGATGCTTTCTGACATGCACATGTCATAAGCAGGACCTTCTCCCTTATACACTGATAATCAAGGGGTGAATCTAGTCTTGCATGAACGTACCAAGCATGTCAAGCTTCATTGTCATTACATCCGCAAGTTGGTAGAAGACGGATCAATTCAACTGCAGTATGTTCCAACAGCGGTTCAAACTGCAGATATTATTTGAGCTCAGATAAGTTTGTAAAATTCAGGGGGCAACTTGGTGTTGTTGACGGATTGACCATTAAGGGAGGGTGTTAGAATATTATATTTATACTGTTAATGGTCAATTAGTTTGTTTAGCTGTTACTGTTTCTACAGTAACTAGTAGGTGGGTAGATATATTTAATATCTACAGTATTATATGTAACCTCTTTATATTGTAATTTTTTGTTTTATGTTAATAGAATGTTTTTACTAAACAAGATCACTATTATCTTTTGAGAAAAATAGATTAACATATTCATGAGCTTGCTGCTTTACAATTATCTTGAAAATAGAGTAAAGAGGTGAAGCATAAGATAACAAACAAGATGGACCTCATAAAAATAAAACGAACTGTAGCAGTGTTGACATTATGAGAGGTGGATTTTTGAGCTGGGATGTGCAAGCCTCAAGGGAGTCAGTGACTACTAAATGACAACTAGACCTATCATATTCCTCTGTCCCTCAATTGTTATCATGTCTGTGTTAAATTGTTCAGTACCATTTGGCTGAATAATCTTGTTACCAGTGTAGAAAATACCTAAAACTTTCGCACTATACTGTACAGCTAGTGGTTAAAATGCCGACAAACCTTTTCAAGATTAAAATTCCTGTGCTTTTAACTCTTTTTCATGGATATCTTAACAAATATAAGATCCAAGTGGTTTTCAAACCAAGTAATCATCAACGCCACCATGCCTGCATTGCATTGGTTTAGCTCTTATGGTTGTGGTATTATTTTTAATTATGTGGCATTCGTAATCCTTTAAGCAATCTGTTATTTTGGATTGAAATATCCCCCTTCTATTGGATAGCATGTGATGGTTCTTAAAGTCAGGAACTAAGTTCTTTCGAACTTTGATCTCCTTTTATTTTGTATCCTTACCTGTCAATAAATACATGATTTTTCAAATTTATTGAGCAGATCATTGTTATCTTTTGATATTTAAGATTCAGGTGCTTACCTGGGTTTGTAAACATGATTTATGTTTTGGGCTTACAAGAGTTTTTCCTCCCTGGAAAATGGTGGTTCTGTGCCAAGACTGTAGACACTAACAATTTGACCATGTTCCCAGGTTCTCAGTAATTTGGTTTTTAAACACGCTTGATGCTTTTGTGTTCACAATAGTTTTCTAATGCCTCTAGTACTCACAACTTGACCCTGGGACATAGTGGTTCTGTGCTAAGACCATAGACACTAAACATTTGACCATGATCCTTGGTTCTCACTAATTTACTGAGGGAAGATTACCATTCTGTTCTTGTCCATGAGATAAACAACAGCTAATTAAAGAACTAAAAAGATTCTGCAATCTACTTAAGTATTGTGTATTTATCTAAGTTACCGGTTCGGTTCGACGGCACGTGAACCCGTACGTGGGTACGGAAATTTTTTAGGGTTTGGGTACATGGGTACATGTGTGTATATATATATATATACAAAAAAAAGAAGAGAAATATACAGAATTGTAAAACTAAATCATTTCATAGTATGATACTTGATCATTGATCAATGCCAAATGCCAAAGATAAATATTCACGATCATTGATCATTGATCGAGCAAGATTCATCATACATTTACCCTGGCAAACACATTCCCAGGTCTGAGATATTTATAAACTCATTGTATTACTTGTAACTGCTGTTCATTCTATTATCTGGTGTTATAAATCAATGTATTTGCTGCTACAAATAGACTGTGAGAAGTTGTAAAAGATTATAACCTTGTCTCAGATTGAGTACAGACTTTCTTCTATCTGCTGTTAATTTTCTGAGGATTAACTTCATACATCAGTTCTAAATAGAACACAGGAAGTTCTTGCAATAAGTCTGAATATGCTTAGTAAACTATGAAATGATCAATGCTGTTTTAGGGTTAGGAGGAAAAAAAATTAAAAAAAAGAGTTTTTTAATCAATTTTGGGCCCTTTTTTTTAACTTGGCCCATGGGTTCGCCTGGGTTCGTTTTCAGGTTGGTATACGCAATAGGTAGTAGCTGGTTCGCGACCGCAACCCTGGCGAACCCACAGTGCTGGGTAGACCCTGTGGCATCAGCAAGATTCAGATCTAACGAACCGGTATTCAACCGGTTCGAGGCCTGTGGGTACCTAATCTGGTAACTTAGGTATTTATTATTATTGAATGAATGTAAAACAGAAGATTGCAGCATCGAGACAGGTTTTGTACTTTGTCAATTTGCTGCTCTGTCTGTGGTCTATCTATGCTTCAATTAAAGGATAATTGTTTAATTTGAAGGTGCAAAGTAATTGTTTCTATTTTGAAGGTGCAAGCGATGTGTATCTGCTTGCTTCAATACTGGTGATTGTTGCATCAGAATTTTGTAAAGTAGGTTCAAGTTCCAACCATCACTGTAATAAGGTTCTTTGGAGTATTATTCTTGACATTGCTGAACAAAATTATAATTGTTTTTTTGCATGTCTTACTGGTTATGACAAGATTGAACCCTCTTAAACGATGTTTGTAGTATCCTTCATTGAATAGAACTTTAATCAGGGGTGGTGTGTACTATTCATTGTAAGGTCTAAACACTGTTAATGTTATCACGAAAACCTCGTGTTTACTTTGAATTTTTTATTTTTATCTATGAACTGGAGTGTAACTAAACCAAAACATAAAACTCTGATCTCTATGCTATGGACTAAAACTAGAAGGAAGCTGATAATTTTACACAGATCTGTAGACTACATGTTGATGTATGAGCCTTTGAGACAAATTTTCTCTGATTCTTAGAATTGAAACAGAATTGTATATTGATACAAATAAATGATTGGCGCAGTTATAAGACTCTTGGTAACTGCTGAAAACATTTATTATTGTTGACCACTACCTGGTGATTTGCAGCAACGTTCTGCCACAAAGGTGACATTCCCTTTAGTATGGACGAATACTTGTTGTAGTCATCCTCTTTATCGGGAGTCTGAACTCATCGAGGAGAACACTTTAGGTATCATTAATTGTCAGGTTCATTTCGGTTGTGTTGCTTGTTTAGTAATGATGTCAATAATCTGATAATGGTGCTAGGCAGAAGTAGCTGATGCTTGTTACTGATATACAGGGGTAAAAAATGCTGCCCAGAGGAAGCTCTATGATGAACTAGGAATTGCAGCAACAGATGTGCCTGTTGACCAATTTGTGCCCCTTGGTCGCATACTCTACAAGGCCCCTTCTGATGGCAAGTGGGGGGAGCATGAATGTATGGAGATACTTTATTTTTTCAAATACTTGTTTTGTTTTGTTTTGTACAGAATTTGAGCAGTTCCAACATCTGCATTTTTTGATCATGGCCATAGGATGTTAATAATTTGTGTGTCAAATTTGATATGTATTTTCAAATATTAAATACTCCTATTTATTCTTCTTTCTGTTTTATTGCAGTGGATTACCTTGTTTTTTTTGTTGGGGATGTTACCTTGCAACCCAATCCAGAAGAGGTTGCTGACATTAAATATGTGAACAAAGAGCAGCTGAAGGAGATTGTAAGGAAAGCAGATGCCGGTGAAGATGGAATTAAACTTTCCCCTTGGTTCCGTCTTGTTGTCGACAATTTCTTGTTTGATTGGTGGGACAAGGTGGAAAACAACACTCTAGCAGAAGCAGTCAACATGAAAATACATAACTTGACATAGCTTCACTGTAAAATGTGCAAAATTGTATACATTTTTTATGATCCCCAGTTTACAGTAGTGATATGTTTTGACTTAAGGACTGGGTTATGAATAAATTTCCCAGGACAGATGTGGTTTGACAATTGGAGGCACTTTAAAATATGTCTTTTAATGCAAACTTTTATATGTGATCTTTTAATTTCATATGTTCATGACCTGGCTTAATTCCTGTGTTCCAAAGAGATAGTATTGTGACATGGACTATGAATCGATTATGTCTTTCAACATGGATAATAGGCAACTTGAAAATCAAATTTGGTTTCTAATGTTATTTCCTTTGTTTCTTCTAATGGACTCTGGTAATTTTGCTCTTTGATTCTTGCATGCATTTTTGTATGCTTATCTTTTCAGTTGTGATTTTTTAATTTTGACCTTGTCTCAATGTACTTTGGAATCTGAGCATGTCTATAAGGTGTTAGGGATTCTGCAGCTTTTTGTTGTCCTCTCTTTGTTGACACTGCTGTGTGACAGTACCTTGTGTCGTCAAGCAAAGGATTATGGCTAATTTTAAGTCATATATAAAAATACTCAATATACTTGGAAAGTTTGTGAAGATCATCTGGAAAACTGTAAAGCTCTCCCTTATAATGGATCCTGTATGCAACTTGAAACATCTGTACAATAACAAAATTTTCTATCATGTTTTTCGAGAAGATTCTTACAAACATGCAGCATTGTGAAGTGAACCTCAAGACTCTTCTTAGTAAGCCATGCTTATGTTTAACATTTTTTGATAACCATTTTCATCATGGAAAATGTTTGTTGTGAGTTCCCTTAAAGCAAATATGTTTGGCTACACATTTTCTTTTCTTTCAAGGGAAGAGGGATGCTGTAGGTATGGGGTATTACCTGTTATCAAACTTTAAGATATGAAATGTTTTTCCTTTGTGTCTTGAGTGTAAAATTTTTCATGACCTTGTAAACAGGGCTTGTGCTTACAAGGCGGCCTTTGAAAAATGGTTCTGCTATGGATAACATGCCTACTTCAATGATTTTAATTAATATTCCCACAGAGTCTTAAGACTAGCCCATGAGAACAACTACAAAACTGGCCAAGCATGCTTCAAAGATGAAATGGTCAAATTTGCTAGGGTTGATAGGAATGGTCGACATAAGTCTCCATATAAAAAAGATTCATACAAGCAACAAATTGGATGGGTCGTGATGTTATTGTACAAACAATCAACAATGAATGTGACACAATACAATTCCCTTTCCATATCAACAATGTATGTTACTAGATACAATTCTCTCTCCATAGACCATCTAATCTATGAAATATGTTGTGTTGTCAGTAAATTCAATTTGCATCTTGTCCAACAAATTGAAATTGTGTTTCTAATAAAAAAAGGTTTTGTTATTACAATTTATCCAAGGCATTTCAAATAATCACTAATTCACCACTTGATGTGTTTTCCTGGAAAAATTTAGCAAGGTTTATGAATACACCTTAAAACATGGTATGCATGTTTCCACCCATAGTTGCAACACTCCCAAAAACTCAGTGAGTGAAGAAAAACTCGCGAAAACTCGTGAGTTTTTTTCACTCCCGAGTTTTTGATGCAATTGTATGCTGAAAAAATTTGCTGTACTATTTGGAAAAACTTGCCAATTGGCAAGTTTTTCCAAAAAGTATGGCGAGTTTTTTGGAAAAACCCGCGTGATAATGAGGACGCCCAAGTAGCCACTAAAAAACAATTTTAAGTTGTTTTTTTAATTCATTTATGTCTTCTCACTCAACAAAAACCCTCTCCAAAGCGTTGTGCACTCATTTGCAGTATTTTGCATCCAAAAGACGAGATTTGAAGGACATTTACATCGAATTTTGAAGGCAAATTGGATTTCCAGGTAGGTTTTCTTATTTTTCTTATTTTTATTTTTATTTTTTTATAAATTTCTTCATTCTTGTAGGTTCTATATTAAAAAAATCATTTGAATGTAGTGTGAAAATGATTTAAATGCATTTATATTCATCAAAACAAGATTTTTTGATGAATTTTTCTGATTTTTTTTACATATTTTGTTGATTTTTTCATTTTTTTGAAATTTTCTTCAAACCCTAGTTATTTTTTTTGTTTTGAATCCTTGTTTTTGTTGAATAACATGTTTACAATCTTAGATTTGCTTAATTTTTTACTAGTTTGAAGTAATTTTCAGATTTTTCTACATTTTTTCACTTTTTTTGAAACCCTAATTATTTTCTTTTTAAAATCCATTTTTTTTGTTATGAAAATGTTTAGAATCTTAGATTAGTTTATATTTTTAGTAATTTAAACTTAAAGTAATCTATTTTGATTTAATCTAATTTAGCTTGTTTTAAATTTTCTATAAAAAACTAACAAGTTGTGCTTTCACTTTGTGTAGGTTAATTGATAATGGCTTTTGAACCTACTTTTGCTTTAGGCTCCGCCCCATCTATGCCTGGGGGATTTGTATGCAGTCGTCCTCCAAGAGCTAGAGATCTTGCTTGGAAATATGCTTATCTAGGGCCCCTACCTCACACAATATATTGCATTAAATGTGAAAAAGTATTATGTGGAGGCATTAATCGCCTCTTTGCAGACATCCCTCAACGTGATGCTAAGGAATGTCCTAAAACCACAGAAGAAATAAAAAAAAATATGAATGCCATACTTGTAGTTGCAAAAGAAAAAAAAGTGCAAAGAGAGAAGGCAAGAGCAATAGTGCAAGCAACCATAGCCTCTTCTCAAGGTGCTCCACTTGAGTCGAATGATGATTATGATGTTACTCAGGACATAGTGGGCTCTCTTTGTGGTCCACGTGTGCGAAGGTCAAGGCAACCCACCACCACCTCCATCCCTTCATCTACCTCTAGTAGAGTACCAGGGGCAGCCGCAGGACCTACATGCATGCATGATTATTTCGTGCCTAGAAACACACCTGGGGCACAACCTTCCTTAGAGGTGACTAGGTGGAATAGGGAGGTGCATGAGCAAGGAGACATTGCTTGTGCAAATTTTTGGTATTTTAACAATATCTCTTTCAATGTGGCGAGTTCTCTTTATTGACACAATTTGGTCACTGCATTGACAGTTGCAGGAAAAGACTACAAGGTGCCTTCTCGCACGGACTTGAGTGGGAGGTTAGTTTATGCTCTTTAATTTATATTTTTTAAGTTTAATTTATGATGATTTTAAGCTATTTTCTATTTACAAATTAAAATTGTGTACTTAATTTCACTTTGTACTTGTAGGTTGCTTACTAATGCAACTAAAAGGGCAAGGGCAGCAGTAGAGGAGTAAAAAAATAAATGGAAACAATATGGT
This sequence comes from Sequoia sempervirens, assembly GCA_007258455.2. Taxonomy (NCBI): domain Eukaryota; kingdom Viridiplantae; phylum Streptophyta; class Pinopsida; order Cupressales; family Cupressaceae; genus Sequoia; species Sequoia sempervirens. The sequence goes on along the minus strand of VDFB02276113.1, from coordinate 7,380 downwards.
TGCTCTATTCTTTTTGATGGGTGGACAGATGGAAAAAAATGTACCATCATTAATTTCTTGGTTGCATGCAAAGATCAGGCGGTGTTCTTAAAATCAATTGATGCCTCCTACATTGTAAAAAATGCATAGAATTTGGCTAACATGTTGGAGGAAGTTTGCATGGAGGTGGGGATTGCAAATCTTGTGCAAATCATAACTGATAATGCAACAACATATGTGGTAGCAAGAAGATTCTTCCAAGATAGACACCCCTCACTTTTTTGGACACCTTGTGCAACGCATGTCCTTGACCTTCTTTTGGAGGACTTAGGAAAACTAGATTGGGTCACACCAATAGTAGAGGATGTGAGGAGGATCACTAAATATATCTACAATCACCCTTGGGTTCTTCACTTGATGAGGGAGCACACCCATGGGAAAAAATTGGTGAGATTAGGTGTCACAATGTTTGCAACGGTTTTCTTAACGTTGCAAAACATTCTTGGTTCTTTGACGGCTTGTAATGCTCAAAAATTGATGTTCATTTAGCCATATAATTTACCAAGCTTAATACATTCCAAGTATGGTAAAAAAAAAGATGCATATGTCATGATCTTTCCATAAACGCTAAAAAGATGAATTCAGAAAGAATCTCATTCCATGTATGCAAAAGAAATAAATTTAATTAATAACAAGGATCATTGCAATGATACATATATGATTGCCATTCACATATCAATGAGTTTCCATAAATTTGCTCAAGTTTTCAATTACATCACTAACTTTCAATCAGTACATCTATTTCAATGTTACATCAAATCTTTCTTTTCAATACATCTATTTCAATGTTACAATACTGAATTACAAATAAAATTACATTTGCAAGTGGGCTTTTCAAGCCAATCCAAATAATACATGAATACATTTATAACACTTAAATTTCTAAACCTCAACCGTCGTGACACCACTGGTCTTCTTGCAAGCTGGGGCCAAGAGTGTGATTAAGGCGCCTTTTCTGCCCAACCACAAAGTACAATACTTCCCCGGGTTTCTTCCTAGCTCAAAGAAATCCCCGGCCTTGCACGAGGAACCTAGCAACCTGAAACAACAACGCAGGAGGGAACTCTCGATGCAAGCCTGATGCCTATATGCATTCCTAACATGAGAATCACATATTTCTTGTAAAAAGGTGGTGGTAGAGACCTACATTCATTTAGTTCTAGGCTCTTAATTCCATCTATTTCAATGGTGCAAGTGCTTTCATGCATGCATTCAGTAAATAAAGTTTCCTTGTACAATTTCAAATGAGTTTACCATGCAAAATAAATTTAGTTCCAATTCTATTTTCTTATTAGTTTTGATCACAGTAAATATTTTTAATAGTTTCAGCAAAAATAAATCCACTCTTATCAGAAAATTTTCTAATTTTGAATGTGTTTTCAATAACCTACGTTTGCGATAAAGTTTCAAATCAACTTTAAACATAGTCTTATGTGTGTTCACTAAGTTCAGATATGATATATGATGTTTCACACAATGCACCGATATTCAACAATATAGATAGTTTGAGAAAGAAAATGAATAAAGTAGATAACCAGATTTGTATTCAAAAACAAGTTTGCTATTAAACACAAAGTTATTTGTAAAATTTTATTCTATGTTTTATGAGCTCCAATTTGAAATATAAGAGTTTATCGTACAAATTTGCTTATACATCCGCTGTGTTTGTATGTATATATATACAGACATAATATTTACATGTACAAATACATACATAAAAGCCTTATAACGGATTACTCATAAAAGCTTGGGCACAATGCTGCATTTTCTGTGTAATACCAATGCCAAAAGGTAATGTTTTCTGTGGTAATACAGTGATTTCAGTACCAGGTATGTGTATTTATATCTATATATATATATACCTGTGTGTGTATATATATATGTAAATATACTTATATGTAAATATGCAATTATTCATATAAATTTATGTGCAATTCCATTGTCAATGAGCAATATTTTTGTGGAAGTAAACAGAGTTTATAAAAAAAATCTGAGTTTGTATGTTTGTGTATATGTATATGTATGAGTATATATAGCTCTGTGTGTGTATATATATATATATATAAATACATACATACATATATATGTATATAGTTTATATATATAAATCATACCAAATATAAATAAATAAAAATAAAAAAACATTAAGGCGGACTGTGCTTTCAACGCACCAGCCAAAACTAGATTTCACGCAAGTTAAAAGCAGCTTACATTGCAATGCTATGGCAAAAAGTGTATACAAAGGGCTTACGCCCCCCTCATGGGGAGGCGCTGCTTGTGGAAGGTAGCGCTTCCTCCACTGGCTGTGGTCTATGGAGGGAGCGCTATCTCCCACAGTGCCGCCCCTCCCTTATGGGGAGGGCACGGCTAGGGAGAAGCCTTAGCTCCCCCTTCACATAAACAAATTCCAAACACAAAAGTACAATTTCCATTAACATCTGGATGCTATTCATTAAAAATTCGTTTTCGATACAAGATTTGTAAACAAATGCGTGTATATCTATAAAATTTATATATATATATATTTATATAAATATGTGTACACACAGGGAAAAATATGTGTGCATATATATATATAAGTATATATATATATATTTACATTTTCAGACTTACTGAAACAAGATTGAGCATTCTGGAATGAAATTTTAGCCACAGTTTGCAGAGAGAAACCCCAATCTGGAAGTGGGGAGAATATGCAATTTCTCTTAATACACACAAAAGAATATAAGTTCTTTCTCAATCTTTCACAGTATTGCATACAATTCAAGCTGACATTCAAATTCCTTAGTAGTATCTACTTATTTATCTAGAAGTGGGGAGAATATGCAATTTCTCTTAATACACACAAAATAACATAAGTTCTTTCTCAATCTTTCACAGTATTGCATACAATTCAAACTGACATTCAAATTCCTCAGTAGTATCTACTTATTTCAATCAAGATTTGTAGGAAAAGAAAGGAAAACTTGGAAATTACGCTTCCAGTTGGAATTGGAGATGCTCTTCAGCCAGCTTCTTCTTTTTGCCTCTTTTCAATCTGGTTTCACAGAGAAAGCCTCTTCTTCTTCCTTCTCTCCAATTGCTTTTCCAACTCTTTATCTTTCTACTATCTACCCAAGATTAATTCTCAACATACTATTCTAAAAGATTCAACATTTTCTTGGCAGCCATTAGAGCAAAATTGCAAAGCTTGTTTTCAAGATTATTTTTCAAGAACCGTTACCTTCTCGGGAACTCACTTCCCTATTTAAAATTCCTTTTCCATTTACCATCTCCTACCCTAATCTTGAAATGTATTTTAAAATTAATAATAATTTTTAGTTTAATTGCATGTAAATCCCATTTCGAAAATATTTACTCAACAATAAAAATAAATATCTTATAACTTAATGTTTAACTAATTAACTCAAAGTTTAACACAAAATAAAAGAAGAGTAGCATGCATAAGCATTTAAATCAAAATTCATAATTAACTATAATTAAAACTTAATCCTTTATTTTATCATGCTTTTATTTCATCTTTTATTTAATTTGCAAATAATTTAAAACAAACACACATAAATTAGACATTTCTAAATGTAGTCTATATGAAACTAAGTGCATGTGTGTGATCGAGAGGTCTTCCTGCTTTGTTCTGTCAAGAAGCTAATCACCTCTCCTTAATCACACCCTTGGTCTTCGACTTCCTACAAATCAAGTGCACTCAGACACACAACAATAATTAAATTAGTATCATATTAAGATATAAATAAAGCAATACATTACATTAATTAAAATGTTTCTACTCTATTTTGCTTCATTTTCAAAGTAAAACATATTCAATACTATTCAACTTTTCATATTTTAAATAAACACTTTCATTTATCTCCACACCAAAACACTATCATATTAATTATTATTCTACCAGGCACATCAAAGCATGTAATAAATGCACACAAAACCAAAAGTAATCTGCATCAGGATTGAGACGTGACATCCTTCCCCACTAGGAAGAGACATCGTCTCGATGTCTTATTACAAACCACACAACAAAATCCGAAGCATCAGTGTATCAAAAGTCTCTAGAAACAAGAAAAGAAAAACATGCTATGATCTCAAATGAGGAAAAGCTCTATCGATGTCCTCAACATTCTCCCAAGTGGCATTATCCTCTGAGTATTGGTCCCACTGGACCCTATACTGCATAATGTCCTTGTTTCGCAACTTAACGTTGCGCTCTTGTAGTATCCTGACGGGCTCCACTTGCATCACTCTTGGGTCCTGTACCTGCAACGCATGCTAGTCAAGAATATGAGCTACATTTGGATGGTAGGGCTTAAGCACCAAAACATGAAAAACATTATGGATCTGGGATAGAGCTGGTGGCAGAGCAAGCCTGTAAGCAACCAGATTAATCACCTCCAAGACATCAAAAGGCCCAACAAACCTAGGAGCAAGCTTTGAGTTCTTGCCGAAAGAGATTGAACTCTTATGTAGCCGAACTCTCAAAAAGACCTTGTCTCCTGCAAAGAATTTTTTGAAAGTTTTGTTCTTATCTGCAAGACTCTTCTGTCGATCTGAAGCTTGCTTAAGCTTTTCTTTGATAAGCTTCATTTGGTCTTCCATTTCTCTCAACATTTCAGGACCAATCACAATCTTGTCCTCAACCTTGTCCCAACTGATGGGTGTTCGACATTTACGTCCATATAGAGCTTCGAACGGTGCAATACCCAAAGAGGAGTGATAAGAGTTGTAAGCAAACTCCACCAAAGGAAAATACTCCTCCCATTTGTGTTGTTGCTCCATACAATACATTTAGAGGAGATCTTCCACAATTTGATTCACCCTCTCTGACTGACCATCGGTCTAAGGATGATATGTTGAACTGAAATTTAACTTAGTTCCCAGGGAAGAATTCAGAGTAGTCCAAAATTTGGAAGTCATTCGAGTGTCACGATTTGAAATGACCACCTCTGGCACTCCATGCAGACGAAAGATTTCCTGTACAAATTTCCTCGCCAAAACCATTGAACCATCCTTGAGGTTCCCAGGAATGAAATGGGCTACCTTAGTCAATTTATCCACCACAACTAGGATGGTATCATGTCGATTCCTAGACATCGGAAATCCCTGAATAAGGCCCATAGTTATCGCCTGCCACTTATTTTCTGGCACCCTGTGAGGATATAAAAGTCCTGCTGGATGGACATGCTTAGCCTTAACTCGCTGGCATTCCAAACATCGAGCTATAAATGCAATACCATCTCTTTTGAGTCCTGGCCAGAAATATAGAGGCTTGAGTCCCTCAACCATTTTAGTCACACCAGGGTGTCCTGAGTAAGGCACATTATGGAATTCCTCTAGCACCAACTCTCTTAACCTTGCAGAGTTAGGAATATACATGTGACCCCGGAACCTCAAGAGTCCATCAGACTCAAATACATATCCAACAAATCTGCGATTTGAAGAATCCTGCTCTAGGGCTTGTTTCACCCTTTCATATTGCTCATCCCCATATAAAGCCTGAACCACCTGCTCTCTGAAACTAGATTTTATGGTAACCATGGCTACTAAATGTCTTCTCCTACTCAAGGCATCTGCTACCTTGTTTTCCTTCCCTTTAATGTACTCAATGCCAAAATCATATTCACTCAAAAATTCCAACCATCACCTCTGCCGAGCATTTAGGTTGGGTTGAGTAAAGATGTACTGTAATCCAGCATGATCTATTTTTAATTCAAATGGCTTACCCAAGAGATAGTGTCTCCACATCTGAAGGGCATGAACTATGGTTGCCAACTCTAAATCATGTGGTGCATAATTTAACTCATGTTGCTTCAACTTTCTTGATTCATATGCCACCACTTGTCCTTCCTGCATGAGAACGACTTCTACCCCTTCTCCTGATGCATCAGTAATCACTGTAAAATGACCATTCGGATCAGGTACCACTAGAATAGGTGTAGAAGTAAGCTTCTCTTTTAGCAACTGAAATTTTTTTTCACACCTGTCACTCCACTCAAATTTCTTTCCCTTCTTCTGGAGTGTGGTAATGGGTGCTGCTATTGTCGAGAACCCTTGCACAAATCTCCTATAATACCCTGCAAGTCCCATAAAGCTTCAAATTTCAGAAACATTCTGCGGTACTGGCCAATCTAAGATTGCTTTAATCTTGTTTGGGTCCACGGCTATCCCTTCTGCTGAAATAACGTGTCCCAAATAATGCACCTCAGATCGGAAAAAGGTACATTTGGACATTTTCCCATACAACTTATGTTCCCTGAACCGCTGCAATACTATCCTCAAATGCTTCTCATGCTCTTCCTCTGACTTGGAATATATCAAGATATCGTCAAGGAAGATTAAAACAAAATTATCTAAGCAATCCCGAAAAACACTGTTCATCAAATTCATGAAGGTTGCAGGAGCATTAGTTAGTCTAAATGAAAGCATTGTGAATTCGTAGTGCCCGTACCTTGTCCTGAATGCAGTCTTGTGAATATCTTCATCCTTTAACCTCAACTGATGATACCTCGATCTCAGATCTATTTTTGAGAATACCTTGGCATCTTTTAGCTGGTAAAAAATACCTTGGCATCTTTTAGCTGGTCAAACAAATCATCAATACGGGGAAGCATGCATTTATTCTTGATAGTAACCTTGTTAAGCATCCTATAATCAATACATAACCTCAAGGTACCATCCTTCTTCTTCACAAAAATGACAGGAGCTCCCCAAGGTGACACACTTGGTCTAATGAAACCCTATTTCAACAACTCCTCCAATTGGGCTTTTAGCTCATATACCTCCGTTGTGTTCATCCTGTAGGGGGATTTGGACTGAGGTTCTGCACCCGGTATCAAATCAATTGAAAAATTGAATACATGCTTAGGCGGTAGCTCAATTAGCTCCTCAGGGAAAACATCCTCAAATTCTTTTAGAATGGGATGATCATTAACTGATGATTCTGTCTCATCAAGGTCCTTGACCTTTATTGCATAAATAGTGCATCCCCTTCAGCTTGCCTTCTTTAATTGCATGGTTGAGACTTGCCTAAGCTCCAAAGGCCTTTTTACACCACTAATCTCCACAAGATTACCTTGATCATCCAGACACCTTATTGTTTTATCTTCGCAATCCACAAGGGCCTTATGTTCAGAAAGCCAATTTATCCCTAAAATCACATCATAAGATCCCAATGGTGCTACATACAAATTAACTTGTGTTTTGAGACTATGGAGTTCAAGTTCACTACAAAACAGGTATTGCTCTACCTTCCTCTCTACTCGGTTCCCATACTGAGCTTTCCATGAATTTGCCATATAGCCCGGTCTAACTGATAATTTAGATATAACACGAGGA
>VDFB02276112.1:0-36182 GCA_007258455.2 Sequoia sempervirens | reverse complement strand
TAACCTTTTGTATCATATCTTTTTTATATCCTCAATATTGGAATACAATTGATATTTATATTTTGTACAATTTTTTGTTTGTATGTAGTTTGTGTAACTTGTCTTCATTCATCTAGATCTAGGCTTGTGTTTGGATTTCAATGAATCTTACAAGGTATCAAAGCCCTATTAGTTTTGGATCTTGTTTGTGTCCTCTAAGGATCAATAGTTTCAAATTCAAGCCTCATAAAGAGATCAAATTTTAGTGATTCTTGGGTTAAATTGGAACCCGCCATCATTTTTATAGAGGTTTAACTTTTTAGTCATTCGAATTGGACACTTAGAAGTCAAGTTTTTTGGTTGCATGGTTTTTTGTCTTTTATGAACAATTAAAAATTTAGAGCACTTTGGCATAAAATAGAGCGCATCATTACATTTGAAAGGGTTGAAAACTTATACATTGACCAGGGATTTTTTAATTTTAGCCAAAGTTATAGCAAATGCATTTGTTTTACTTGTATGGTCTAGGTGTAGACCTATGTTAGTAGGTATTAAAAATAATATTTTTATTTTTATTCTTTTTGTTTACATGTGCATCATTTATTTGTAAGCTCTATGACCTATACAAGGCTTGTAACCTCTACATGGTCCACGACCTATAAAAACTCACAACCTTTTCTGGGAGGTACAACCTTTAAGCCTTATCGACCCTCTTTTGTAGGTCCTACATGGCCTAAAAAATCTATCAAATCCTCTATTTGCAAGCCCTGTGTAAAATATTCTATCAACCCTTCACTATTTTGGAAGAATCTACTATTTTGGGATTTTTCTTGGAAGTTTAAGGAATATCTACCACATTTGGTAGCTTGTTGAACTTAGTATAACTTTCCCCAAAAATTTTGGTCCATCCATATTTGTAGGTCTTCTAAACTTATGTAACGTGATACCATATTTGGTAGAGAATCGTGTCCTATATATTTGAAAACGGCCCAAGTTTTGCAATACTTTTTGTAGACCTCCCAAATTTGATTATGTTGTTCTATTACCTCTTCAAACATTCTTTCAAAGAAACAAGCATAATTTTTTTCTTAGATTGTTATATTTTTTACTTCTAGGCATAGAAAATTTCTTTATTACCTTAAAAATTTGGTGTAATTTTTTAATTTGATTTTTAATAGGATAACTATAATTTAAGATTCAAATTCTCTTTATGCATTGCTATCGCATTGCGATAAAGTGTTAAAAATTTGTAATTGTCAAGGGTGTTTAATGCATTGGGTATTTTATGATTTGTTAATTACTATAAAGATCCAATTTATGAGGGTTTCCCTTATGATTTTTCATTTCTTTTGCTAGTTTGGTCTTTTATGTAATCTATTGTGAGGGGATAATTATCGTAAAAAACCAACCTTTATCATATTGTATAGAAATAACTATAAGGTTTGGCGAATTGAGATCCCAAAATTTATATTGAGTAAGGATATGTTGCAAAAACCAACCTTCTCTATGGATTATTTCTTGAACTAAGTGATGGATATCAAATACATAAATGGGATGATAACATAAGCTATATCCTAAGATTTATTGTCATACATGTTGACAAGTACATGGGATAGTTATTTGGTACATTAAGTGCTCTTGCAATATTTGTACCAAAATTTGAGAGATGTATGGATATATTGATGATCAATACTCAATCCAAATTGTTCCTACCTTGGGTAGTCTTGTACCTATGAATGTTCTTGCTTCTCCATTTGGCTTCAAACACTTGCTGATACACAATTTTGTAGAGATCTAAATTTTATATTTTCTTCTTGTATATTCTTTTATGGAATGGGAAGATCAGAAGATCTTCTACATTAAACTTTGAATTTATTTCTTCTTAAGGGGGGATATTAAATGTTAAGCATCTACCATCAACATAAGAGGCATCACATTTAGGGGATAACTAGTTTCTCTATTCATTCTCTTTCTAAGGGCGATTCTTTCTCTTTAGGCGGTTATTATTATACATGAATACCTAACATCACTTATCTTGTTGGGTCTCATTTCTCATTTCTCATTTCACTTTCCTCCTGAGTTACACTTATAAAGGAGTGTTGTTATACTTTTGCAGAGGTTACTAATGAGTTTACTTAATATATTGGGAATTTTTAATTATTCTTACCTAGGTAGCTAATAATAACACATTTTCTCCTTGAAGTGAGGTACAACAATGCCACTACTACCTCATCAATCCTTGATTGATGGTAGTTAGGTTCCATTTATATTTATTCAAGCCCAACTTTATGTTAGTCATGTTAAGTTAATTGATCCAATAATTGGAAGTTACAATCTTGAACATGCCATCTCTTTGAGTTATGTATTTAGAGGCCTATATATATTCATAATAAGTATTTTGTATTGCATTATTTTCATATCCTCAATATTAGAATATAGATGATATTTATTTTTAGATAATTTTTTGTTTTTATGCAGCTTGTGAAGCTTATTGGCGTTCATCTAAATCTAGGCCTGTGTTTAGATTGTCATTGAATCTTAGAATTTCAATGTCATGTTCCATTATTTTAGTGATCTAACCTACTTTATTTTCACTTATCTCCCCATGGAGAACATAATCTTGAACACATTACAAATTCATACACTTTACTATATGACCTTTTATTTACCTTTTGAGGGGTCAAATAAAGTCACTTAGAAATTATGTTTTGTAAGTATGTAGCCCTTATTATAAGCTTTCCAAAAAGTATAATTTTGAATATTTTTAGTTTTATTATTAATATTTATTTTTTATTTCTCGTAAATGTAGGTTTTCACCAAACATCAAGGTATTTGTTTTACACACGTGAAAAAGAGACTTTAAAAAAAATATTTATACCTTGAGGTAAGAGAAACTTAACCCTCATTCTCAAACTCATAACACAAACATGCAACTCAAAAAAATGAAAGAATTAACTCAAATCTACTAGAAATGTCTCATAATCCTCATTCAAAATCTCTTAAATTATTACAACTTCAAGACATAATTGAAAATACATTCATTTACAACCATATGGGATGATGGATTCCATAACAAATCTGAAAAATAATTGATAAGAAACAAATACAAAAGTCTTTCCTTCAACAAATCTTCTTTCATAAGTTTTTTCTCCTACAACCTATAAACCCTCAACTGAAATCTCTGCTAAAATTAAACCATGGATTCTCCAATCCATTTGCTGCTGAAAATACCTCTTCAAACCTACAAAACCATATTCTTTTTCCTCTCCCAACAAGAAGATATTCCTTAGAATGATGAGCTTCAAATATGGAAGCAACAACCCTTGAAAATGACCAAGATAAAGCATATAAATTAACTCCTTCACACCTTTACTATAACTCCAAATTTGCTACACCAAGAAATGGTAAATATGCTTTCAAAAATAAATTTGAAATCATTAATTCTAAAAAGCATCTTTTTGTAACCTCCATCCATGATTGGCCAAGAAAAAGCAGCCACCTCCTCACAAATAGGAGCCAAACTTGGCAAAAATCAATAGTTACACAATTTGGGCGTCCAAATCTTCCATGATATAGATAAGGGGCTTTAATCAGTTGTCCCCACTTGTATTTCCCCAAAAACCCACACCCAAAATGTATTTTTTCCTTTTAGAACCTAAAAAAAAATAAAAAATTTCCTCCTAAACTATCTCCAACACCACAATTTTTGCAACAATATAATAAGGCCAATTATTTTAATTCCATATTTTGGCCTTAATGTCATATTTATTTCTCACACAAAAATTATTAAAATCAAATTAAAATCACTCCTTTTTTTGGTTGATGTTGATCACACTTTCACCTAGGATGCTTCTGCATCAAACACACCATGTAGAAAGACATGTTTCATGAGTTGCACTTAGAAACATTTATAGAACCTATGTCTATCTTGGATCCACCTCATTTCCTTGTCCACCAGAATCTTTTTGTGCACCAATTTCTGCAAACTTACAACATTATATCCTTTCATCTTTACTCCTCTACCCTTCATGTATTTAAAAACTTTTAATTTGACCTCCTACCAATATATTCCAATAGAATTAACAATCAAACATATAACTCCACCTTCAACAAAACAAATGTACTTCATTACCTCTATTGTTGTTTTACCTTTCTCCTCTCCTTCCACCATGTCTCCTCCATGAAATTTCACTGTTTCAATGCCTTCTGTAAGACACAACATCGCTACAATCTTATTTCTTTCACTCAAAACAATATTAGCACCATTATCAAGAGACTCATTTTCCACTTTCCCTAACAAGGAATCATACTCACAAATCAAATGTCTTTATCTCCACTTTTCTCTAACAAAGATTTATCAAAAAACTCTTCATTTACCTTCACTTTACACTCTTCAAATTCAACTTTGTCAAATTGATCTACTATTACAAGAAATTCTTCATCAAAGCAAACATCAAAATCCAATTTTACCTCACCTTCTGCTGCAACCTTCGTCTCACCTGAGATTAACTCATCCCATTCTCTTTCAACACCTGCCATCTGCATCAATAAATCATCCCCTTCACTTTCTTCTACATCCTTCAAAGGACACTCTTCTGTTGCAACTTCATTATACTCACATTCATCTTCATAACAACATTTAACAAAATTAAATTTTACCTTAGTATCCTTCACTGCTGCAACTTTTTCTTCCCTTGTAATAAGTTGCTCCCATTCTCTTTCAATCTGAATGAGTAAATCATCCTTCTCAACCTCATAGGTGTTCTTTAAAGAAATCTCTTCTATTGTTGCAATATCTATAGTCTTGTCCTCGATGTCTTCCAATAGGCACCCCTCAGGTTGAGGTTCTTCAATATTTTCGAACTCATCCTCTCCCTCTTCCTCAATGTCACATGCATGACACTCTGATGCATCCTCTTTCTTTCCTGCATCCAAAACATCATTACAAGGATAATCAAAATTACCTTCAACTCTTCTCTTTTCTCATTTTCTCCTTTCAATCTCTTTTCTTAGGGTGATCCCACAATACTGTGTCTCACTTTTTGCCCAAGATGGACATTTACATCAATATTTTTAACTGAATCTTCATCTTCTGAGACTTATATCAGCTAAACCATTAAGAATTTCAAGATGATGCAAACTAGTGATTTGTGGCAATTTTTGTGTAGATTCTAAATATATGTTTTTTAATTTTTTATGAAATAAATTATGAATCTTTCAACATCTCCTTTAATAACTAGTTTAAAACAAAAAACAACATTTCCAAAAGTAACATTTGTGTCGTAAAACATAACTTTTTTTCTATAAAGGATAAAATTCTAATTTTTGAAATATAGATTCTCAACATCAATACAGAGGGAATGCATATTTTTTCATAATTTTTGGTTACATTTTTTTTTTAATTAATTTTTGAAGTGATTGTAACTATAATTTGGACATACATGTGTGTCGTATAACATAACTTGTTATGTATATGACAATCCAATTTTTTTCGGTGAAACAAGATCATAAATACAAAGGGAATGGATATTTTTTGAATTTTTTTTACAATGTTTTACTATTTTAAAAACTTTGCAAAATGAAGAGCTTGATGTTCAGAGAAAAACCTTTGTTCAGTAAAAAAAAAATTAAATACATGATAAAATGAAAACATATCAAAATTATACTTGCTAGAAAGCTCATTTTGAGGGCTACAATCTTACAAAATATCTTGTCAAGTCAAGCTCATTTGTAGGTCCAACCTAAGGTTTGAAATTGAAATTTCTAAGGAGATTTTGATGTAGATACAATTTTTTTCATTTTTGGCACCTTCGCTAGAAGGTCCCCATGCAAAAAAAGCCATTTTATAGCAAAACAAATATTTTATGGAAAATACCTTCTGTCAAAGGTGTTTAGTTGCATACCTTCGCTTGAAGGTACCTTCGATCAAAGGTTTAACTTCGCTCGAAGGTGTGCAACTGAATTTATCTTGACCACTCCAAAAATTTCCTCTTTCCAAAAGTGAGACACAGCTTCGTGATTTCACCCCTTAATTCATCCACTTGTTGTTGCAATTGTATCATCTCAACTTTGATTTCTTATCAAGTCTAGGAATCCTCAAAATCCATCCAATGACAAAAGTCCTTTTCTTCTTCCTCTTTTCCATTTTCAAGGCCTCACAAAGCCTCAACACAAATCTTCAAATCCTCAATTTTTACTTATGTAAACTACCTCCTTCGGTGATCTTTTTACAAAAACCTCTTTCAATATTCACCAATATTATTGTAAATTGCCTCCTTCGGCGATATGTTCACAACCATGGGAACCTCAGTTCTTCAAACCATCTAAAAATGTCTCCTTGTAGGTTGCACAACCATCTACAAATAAAATCCACACACTCTTCACCCTCAAGTCCTGGTGCAAACTGCCTCCAATCGGCGCTTTTGCTTGCACTCTTAGGAACTCCTGCTCTAATACCATTGATGTAAGAGAAACTCAACCCTCATTCTCAAACTCACAACGCAAACATACAACTCTGAAAAATGCAAGAAATTAACTCAAATCTACTAGAAATGTCACATATCCTCATTCAAAATCTCCTAACTTATTACAACTTCAAGGCATAACTAAAAATACATTCATTTACATCCATATACTCTAAACCCTAAACTGATAAGAAGCAACAAGAAACAAATACAAAATTCTTTCCTTCAACAAATCTTCTTTCATAAGTTTTTTTCTCCTACAACTTGCAAATCCTCAACTAAAACCTTTGCTAAAAGTAAACCATGGATTCTCCAATCCATTTGCTACAACAAATACCTCTTCAAACCTGCAAAAACATATTCTTTTTCCTCTCCCAACAAGAAGATAATTCCTGTAACTCCCAATTTTCTACGCCAAGAAATGAAAAATATACTTTCAAAAATAAATTTGAAATCATTAAATTCTAAAAAGCATTTTTTTGTAAACTCCATGCATGATTGGCCAAGAAAAAGCAGCCACCTCCTCACAAATAGAAGCCAAACTTGGCAAAAATCAATAGTTACACAACTTGGGCATCCAAATATTCCATGATATAGTTAAGGGGCTTTAATGAGTTGTCCCCACTTGTATTTCCCCAAAAATCCACACCCAAAATTTAGTTTTTCCTTTTAGAACCTAAAAAAATCAAAATTTGCCTCCTAAACTATCTCCAACACCACAATTTTTGCAACAATATAATAAGGCCAATTATTTTAATTCCATATTTTGGCCTTAATGTCACATTTGTTTCTCACACAAAAAATTATTAAAATCAAATTAAAATCACTCCTTTTTTTGGTTGATGTTGATCACACTTTCACCTAGGATGCTCTTGCATCATACCCTAAGTATTGATGTCCTTGTTTTAGAAAAGTAATTGAATTTCAATACATACAAAATAAGTTATGCATTACGACATACACCTATGTATAAATTATAATTACTCTAACTTTGAAAATTAATTAAAAAATTATGTCACAAAAAATTATGAAAAAATATCATGTTAGGATTAAGGTGCCTTCCACTTTGAAAATCTTATGTCAAGGTTCCAACATCCTTGGAAAGTGTCTCTAGGCACTTAGGGTGTATTAGGAATATGTTTTGTAATATTAATTCTCACCATTGTTTGTAATATATTGATAAGGGATGATGGGTCCACTAGCAATGGTAAAGGTGATGTGTGGACATCAATATTTAATATTATTTTCCCCACATGTGGATGCTAGAATGGGATAATAAAAGATAAATAGAATGATAAATAAGTGATTGTTTGGATTCTCCTATGTTGGAGCTTGGAAAGAGGCAACATGTGTCACTTGGTTTTCCATCATTTATTGCATTTAATGTAATGTTTATCTTTCAAGATTGGGCACTCAAGTTGGAGGGAAAGTATTGGAAGCCAAAACATGTATCCTTATGTATTTCGTGGAGGATTTCCAAGGATTGGGTTGTTTGGATTGAAGAGTCGTCTTTGAAAGCCTTGTTTTGGGCTTAAGACCTCTTCACAGATCTATAAAATCATCTCTTCGGGTGTAGAAAGTATGAGCAACAATTGAATGTAGTGTTACTCTACAAGAACAAGAACAAGAACAAGTTGTGTAATGTTCATTTTTCCTCCTAAAGTAGTTTAAGTATTAGCAACAAATTTAATATATTAAGAGTTACGATAATTTACAAGATGTCATGTCCTAAAATGATGTGTAAACTACAATATGTAATAATTAGACAATGATTCTAAAGTAAATAATTAACATAGTAAATTGAATAACACATCCATATAATTCACTCAGGTTAACATTATAATCATAATATTCCAATATCTTTTATAACATTTATAAGAAGTAATAATTTAAATCAATTAAACATTTAAAGCAATGATTGCAAATAGAATTGGATAACACATATCTGTAACTCCTAGAGAAACCGCTATTCGACACTCAAAGGAATGGTTATAGGTCTAGGCTCTCCACAACAAGGAAACACCCTCAGAGGAATAAGTTCTTACACAAAACCCAATTTGCCTTCATGACATAAACAACATAACCCTGGCCAAGAAACTCTTAGGTGTAAATTGTACCCCAAGTTGGACACACATCATGTGCCCCTTCTCCAAATGCCTTAATGCTAGCCAAACACCCTAACCTTCACTCCTTTGTGCCTTTTGAATTCTTGTGCTTTCTTAATTAATTCCTTTCCTTTTTCTCTTCTCTCCTTGAATGTTTTTTTCCACACCCTTTCCAAGTCTCACACATTCTTTATATAAGCCTTAAGAAGTGGTTTCCAAACCATCACACCTTTTCATAAATGTTATCTTTAATAATTAATTAAATAAATAATTATTCTCCCCCTTTTTAAAGAGTTTTTATACATATTCTTTATTAATATCTCTTTTAACCAAAGGATCATAATATCCTTTATTTTTCTATCTCCCTTTTAATTCTCTTGGGAAAAAGTCACATAACATTTCTCCCCTTGTAAATTAGTTGTTGTCTTAAGTAGCATAAGATGCATCTACATCACAACTCAAAAAACATATAATCAATAATTGAATAAATTGATATTAAATATCTTTATTTTCATAATGTTTCTATATAATTTTAACTTCATCTACATCATTTTCTTCTTGTAATTCATAGATTTCTCTCTTTTCCATTTAAATTAACAAGTAATTTCAAGAGTCATTTTTTTAATCAAAATTATGATAAAACTATACATACATACATATCAAGAATTTACAATCAAAGAAACTAATGCTATTTTATATGTTTAATCACATATTTTCAACTTTATTAAATTTCTCTAATGTAACCCATTTTCTTTAATATAAACGTTTCAATCACTTACATGTAACTTCAACATTAGATTTACAAAATTATTATCATGTATTGACATAACATTTACCTAGTGAATGGCATGCATATCCCATACTATGTAGCCATTCATCGTTGAAACTATGTATAATCTATATACTCAAAATATATTTGAAGATGATAATCATTCATTTCAGACTACATGAGTATCCTCTTTTTTTATATGTCAAGTATAATTGAATGGAATAAAAAAAATCCCAAAAAAGAGGTCATATCTGTCAACATATGTACAAAATTATTGGGTTGATCAAGTCTAATAACAAGGTACAATAGAATAAAATATGGTAATATTTCTAGGTATCTTAATAATGATAATAAACTATTAACATGCACTGTAGAGAAATATTAGATTTGATATTTCCTTCATTTTAACACAAGAGCAAAGGTTGGTTTAATTAAAATGATGATTTGACTAGAACAATGATGATTTGCATAGACTCATGTCCTATGATATGAGATTCCACAAGGCCATTGGGACCTCCAATGATGGCTAGAGACATTGTTGTTTTACAAGAAAGCAAAAAATCATTCAACAATTTCTTCCATTATATTTTTTCATGTAAGGAGGTTCATAGTTGTGATCCCAAGAAACCATATAGAATCCTTTTGTTGGGCTTCCCATTTTTATTCACAAAGTTAGTCCAATATTTGTCAATTTTCCTATGACATGATTATCTAAAATGTGATTAGGCTTGAGATCTCTATAATTGAATTCTAACTTGTGAAGACAAGTCGACGCTGTCGCTACATATTTTAATAATGTTGCAAGTATAGACTCTTCAAATGGACATCATCAAATGAAAGTTTTAATATATTTGGTCAATCTAACCCACATATACGACATAACTATACATAACCATGTTCACATCATATTTTAAAAAATTAGAGATGGTTTCTCCCCTTGTAAAAATTTGACATGTCCCCATGTATGATACTAATGTTTAACTCTTTAAAAAAAACATTATATTTCTACAGTTAAAGATGAGAAAATTATTCTAAGCCTTGTGGGTTATGGGTCCACAATGTAACTTAATATAGACTTATGTAACATATCAAAGTGTCAATTTTAAGTAGACATAACAAGAATAATAAAATTACAATATATAAAAATAACCAAAAACCCTAAAACATTTATGGAAACTTATGAAATTGACCCTCCTTACTTCCTTCACTCTCTACTAATTGTGATTCTTTCTTGTAGTGATAATTTGAGTTCACTCAGTTATCCATTGAGAGAAGACTTAATCTTGTCTTCTTATCATAATGTTAGTGTTATCCCTTGATGGTTGTGTAAGTATTCCATTACTTTTAGTAGATGTTTGATTATTAAACTTGGTTGAGTCACACAAGAGATTGTGTCACCTAATGCGTTTGTTGTAATGTGGTCCTTTCAACAACATTGTAGTTGGGAAGCATGTATATTGATATGTATTTCTTGTTTTTTTGTATTAAGAAAATTATTCATTTATTTTTTTGTCCACTAATATATTAAGTAAAATCCTTATGCATTAGAATGGATATAGGCTAAGATAGTTCACAAGTTTAGTATATTGCAAGAATATGCCTCTTGTATTATATAAAAGATAATCTAATCACTACAAATCCAAAACATGAAGACATAGGTCTATAATTTTCACCAAAAAATATAAAATTTTAAATTAATTTGCACCCTTATAATTTTCCATGACAATAACTATCAATTTTGGTTACTAAATTTATGAATAGGTATGAATAACACAACAATAATTTGTTAGTGACTTAATTTTGAATGGGTTTCATGACAACTTAATTTTACAAAAAATCCGGTTTTGCAATTTATAACTAAATCAATGTCTTATATCATATAAAATATTGTTTTATTTTAACTAATGCAAGATGACATTTTCCAATACTATTTTCTCAAAATAGACACAATCTAATAGAAATTAGTTGATATGATACTGTCTTGATTATGAAGACAAGTTCATTGTATAAGAGGGTGCTAGCTAAATAGAAGGTTGAGTTTGACAATATGAAGCTATTCTCAAATTTAATTGAGATCTCATGATGCATAAATTGATATTTCTATAGCTTCATCAACCATTTAATAGTTGGATTTATGTGAGTAAATTATCAAGGTTAGTCTTATAAGGAAGTAAAACCTAAGTTTGAATTGTAAAATTATGACACTCTTAGTATCATATTTTGGTTTGATATGACACAACCTATTTGAGTATTGTGATGAAATCATTACAACTAGTCATTGTCTTGTCCAACAATTCCTCTGTTAGATGAACAAGATTTATGTTTTTAGTAAGTTCAACTATATATATTTTGAATTGATTTCATGTTATCCTTTGAGTTTTTTTTTTTTAAATCTAGCTTATGTTTCTAGCATTTCAATAGTTTAATATTCGCCTAATTCAAGTCATTCTTGTGTGTATTATTTTAATAAAATTCTAAACCTCCAACACTTTTACATATTACTTTATAACGTTTTGTTACTCCTAGGAATTTTAAATATCTTTTTTCATGTCAGATGCAAAAAAATATATTGTTGATGCTTTGGAATCATTCTCAGAATGTGTTTTGAGTCATTTTATGTGTTAAGTCTTCATTAACACATACCTTAGAAGGTTATCTATTATTTCCAAAAAACTTGTGATGAGCCATTCACATGAAAGAAGATGCCTAGAATTCTATAAATCCTTACGAATCCTTACTTGTGGCGCTGGTGGGCCCGCTTAGTCTGTTCTGTTCCCCTGCCCATTTCTGTTCCAGTAAACACTCTCCGTTACAGTTTAAACACTCGCCGTTACAGTCAGCGGTCAGCAGTTGCCGTGCGTGGATAAAATCAAACTCAAAACTCAAACATTGTTCTCACGCAACTGCAGAAGTTTAGTGAGTCAAGTTTACACTCATTGAAAACTTATGGTTGTTTATCCTTTAAATTGAGCTAAATATTTGTAGTGATATAAATGTTTAGATGGTGGGATGGGGTGATCGTGTAGAAACTAAGTTTCTTTAGGCATTGATGGAATATTATTTTTCTTACACATATGGATTATATGAGTCTAACTTTATAGCAACAAGATCTTGTTGTGTCATATTTGGTACACTCATTATTGTTGTTGATGATATTCTTTATACCTATGGAATAATTGATGATCTCAAGCCCTTTAGGGAGGCTTTGATCAAGTAAGTTATTTATCGTAGAGTTTATTACTATCATATCCTAATTTGAAAAAAAATAATTAAATCACTATAATGTACGTCTTTTCTTTTTATTTTGAGTTTACTTGGTATATGAAGTTATACAATTGATGAGCTCATACCCTTTAAGGAGGCTTTAATCATTAAGTTATTTATCATAGAGATTACAACTATCATAACCCAATTTGAAAATAAAATATATTTTTTAAATCATAATAATGAATGTTTTGGTGCCAACTTAATTTGAATTTGCACGATTGAGGTGCATATCCAACCTTGGAGAATGTTTTCAAGGTTGAAGAAGGTATAAATAAGTGATGAGTTGATGGAGAATTTAGTTTTGTTGTGTGTGATGTGAATTGTAGAAGTATGAAGTGCAACGTGAACTTCAATGAGTTAGACTACTAGAAGCAATGAGCAGAAGGTGTCTACAATCTTTAGGAAGGCTGCGAATATGTTGGTGATGTTGTGGTGGATTTTTCTATTGCATTGAGATGGATTTCTCATTGTAACATTCTTCTTTCTTCTTTTTTGTAATATGGTAGTGAGCCATTGACAGTGATCCCTTCTTTCTTTTGTGCAGTGAGCCATTTAGTAGTGAGCCTTTTGTATTCGGTGTTGCAATTACTTTATGTTGTGAGCTAATCCTCACCGTGGTTTTTCACTTCTTGGGTTTTCCACGTAAATCTAGTGCTCTATTGTGCATGGTGTTGATGTGTTTCAGTTTCTGTTATTTGCTTTCATGCTAAATCATTCTAACAAATTAAGTGTCAATTAAGTTGATGTGGATTTGAATGTTTATGAGGGTTTTGGATGTTTTAATATACAACTGATTCACCCCCTCTCTCAGTTGTCTTGTGTGCATTCAACAAACAACCTTCTCAACATTAGTAAGTATTCCATTTCTAGTGGTAGAGGAACCATGAGACATGGATCTAGAGGGGGTGACTATTTGATGAATCTTCTACTAGGATGAAACTATTCAAGTGAGAAGATGCTAAGAAATAATAATTCCTATGCTTGGCACCTAGTGAATATTTTCCTCATAAACAACACATAGTATATGAGAAAGACAAGAAATAGGGGTTCTAGGTGCATCCAATCCTCTTAGGAAGAAAAACCTCTTTTAGTATTTACTAGAATTAGAAAGAGGATTTAATATCATATGTAAGTGTGCATATAGAGTAAAGCGAGAGGAAACAATGCATAAAACAAGATTCCTACTCTATACCTAGGTACGCCTTTGATACAAAAAATGTACAAAAAAAATGAGAAAAAGGAACAACCTTCTTACCAAAAAAACCTTTCTAACCAAGTGATTTGAACAAGATGATTGGTTGATAGCTGAAGATGAATGTTGGTTACTCAATCTAGTAGCATAACCTTGTCTTGCATCCAATCTACGATGAATGTTGGTTTCAAGAAGGGTGGAGTTATAGGTGTTGGATGAGAGAGATTGATGAACGAGATTAGATCTCTTGTAATAAAGGGATGGGGTTAACCTATTTCTAAGGGAGAATGAGGGGCTTACAAGTGACATCATGTGATTTGTACACATGATTAGAAAAAAAATTGGAAAGAGATGGATGGTGATTATTGAAAAAAGATCTTTTTGGAGCTATACGCACTTGGATCCATGTGAAATATTAAATTAATTGTTTTAAACAAAGTAGTGGAGGAATGTGTAAATGATTTATTAGTTGAATAAACCTATTGTTTATTAAACTAATGATGAGGGGTGTATGATTTCCTTTATTACTTAATGATATGGAGTAACTAAGTCATGCACTTCTACTCGATGGATGTCATAAAAGGTTACTGTTACCTATTTTTAGCTACAACTCCAAATAGGTGGAGCTGAATTTGCATTTATCAAAGAAGGTACAAAATTTTCTGCTTAAGTATTCATTACGTTCCAGAACTTTGATTACTTATGAATTTCAAGTGTTATTATGCAAATCTCTGTAACAAAGGAACTCATAAATTTGCATAGAAGAATGTTGTTTTTATTCATATTGGAAAACCTGAAGTCCTGCACAAGCCGCGGGAGTAGCCAATTTGATATTTATAAATCAAATGATGAATACAAAAAAGTAATGTATATCATACAACTGGAAATAATGTAAACATAAGATAGAAGGTGATTCGTCATTACCTGGAATGACGAATCATCGTTACACTTGAAGTCTTCAGTTGTCGTGCTTTCAAATTAATCCAGCTCCAGACTCCAAAGGCATCTGCAAATATGATGAAATGTGGTATTAGAGATGGTCTCTAAGCAATGAAAAATCATATCCTATCATATGCCTACACTACCAACAAAAATATAATGCACATTTGATCAGGCATCCATCAGATGATTTCAATGTTCAAAAGAAAATAGAATTCAATGGAAGCTTTCAACTTCATTTATTTTGCTAACATGTTTGTTTAAGTGTGCAGGTACAGGTATAATCATCATTCCAATCAACATATATTCTTATGAGTGGTGTGAAATGTGGCTCCCACAAGGGTTGAGCCCAGCTTATAAACAATGTAAGAGCAACATGTAAAAGTTTGGCAATCACAGTTATTATGTTCACAGGTAAAAATAGAGCAATGACAACATTATGATATTCTCTTAAATCATGCCTTAATGAATGCATGATCGTTTGATCATCAAACTCATAATCAAGGAAAGCAATCATAGAGTTGTACAACTATACATAGTCCACAGAAGACCAAAGTGGAGCATCATCATCATAATAAATAGTCACAAATGCAAGGAAAGGAATAATCACATACCATATTCATAAATGAATAATTGATCAAGTAGCCTTTAATTTATTATGATGGAAATAGAATTGAACAAATTATCTGTTTTCTCATCATTCAAACTCTTTATAACTTCAAAGCACCCTTACAAAGCTCAAGAGATCATGAATAAAGAACAGTTAGCAATTGTGGATAGTCATGTTCCAAATGCTAGGGTGGCAGTCCTCCATGGGGTATAGGACGGTGAGTAATAGAGATAATGAGGCATTGTACAATCTTTAAAGCATAAAGTTGCAATGTCATTCAAAAAGAGAGAATATATCAAACGAAGGAGAGTTATTTCAACATCCTTTGCATAAGCTAGAGGAGTAGCATAAGGAGTTTATCATTCACAACAAAATAAAAGCTTTCTTCTTTTCTTTTATATAAAAGTAGGGAAAGCTACAAAAAAGGAGTTCCATTCAATCTTTTGCTGAGAAACATAAAGTTAAGAAGCTCTCACAGAAGCATAAAGCAAAAAATGTTGATAGAGTAAGCAAAATCATGATAACCATGCAAGTAGGACAACTTGTACATTGGTGACAATCATTATGTCTTCAACTTGTTAACAAAAAAATCTGCATGAAGTGATATGGAGTACAATAGATTTTTCATTGGTAATTGTTGACTTCTTATATGAAATTCAGATCATGCAACATGAAAGAAGGATAAGAAAGGAATAACTGATTTAACCCATATTTCATTTCTCCAAAAATGCAAAAAAGAATAAAGACAAGTCGTTGCCTGAAGTTCAGATTATTATGCTTTCCTCTTTATTTTTAAGGAAAACAACTTTAAGGTACAGATTTTCAGTGGTGTTATTTCCAATTTTTTCCAAAAAATTCAAAACAAAAGAAAGCTATGGCCTCTTATGAAGTTACTGGGAGGAGATGTGAAGAGGAATACGAGAAAGGGAAAGATTTGTAAGCATTTTCATGCATCATTAAAGAGTAAATAAATTAAAGAAGCCCGCGGACTGTTTCAAAAGGTGAAATCCTCACAATTAAATTTTCATTTTTTGAGTTAATCAAATACCCAGAAAACGCCATGGAGGAGTTTCAAAAAAAAAACAACCCAGATTCAAGAGGGGTTTTGAGGAGGCTGATTCATGGCCATAAGCATAAACAGAACCTTTTTTAGTGCTCTTATAAAGCTCGCGGCTCCAAGATATTTAAGAGTTTGTGTTTTCTGAGAAGATGTGAAAAGAGAAAACGGACAAAGTCATGACCGTGGCCAGCAAAGCAATGAAAAGCCCAATTTTTTTAAAGAAAATACCCAACTTGTTGCTTGCAGCCGCGACAAAAGAGCTTACTTTTTCTTTGTTGCCAAGAGAAAAGAATTCACTATATGCAGCAAAAGCTTCAGAAATTCACTATGGCAGTCTCACAGTAGGAGAAATATCAACATAATCAAAAGAATGTATCAGAAATACACAAGGTTGCGGTCTTAGCTTACCAGATGGACTAAAACCCATAATTTTTTGCACAAAAAGAATTAAGAGAGGAAACTCAAGCTTTTACAAACAATGGAGATAATTTACTAACCAACAGTTCGAGTTTTTTGCATAAAAATCTCAGCATTGCCTCCAGATTTCTCCACAAAGTCTCAGCTTCAACTCTCAGTCAGCAGCAGTTCAAACCCTAATACTTTCACCATGGCAACACAACAGAGAAGTTTCTCCAAGAAGAATGCAATAATTAAAATGAGCATATTTTAGGGTTCGACGGCTTTCAACCAAATGCCCTAATTCGAATCATGGTATTTTTATCATGTTTTAAAATAAAATCATTTTATTTTATTTCACCCATGGTCTAAGACTTAAGACAAAAGACCTATTGATTAAAAGAGCCTGTGAGTTTGCCTTTTTACATTATCATCTATTTTAGACCAATGATGAATCCACTTGTTTTGCATGAAATTGACAAATCAGAAATGTATTTAAATATTAATGGTAATAACCACAAATGATTACCTTAA
Source organism: Sequoia sempervirens (assembly GCA_007258455.2). Classification (NCBI taxonomy): domain Eukaryota; kingdom Viridiplantae; phylum Streptophyta; class Pinopsida; order Cupressales; family Cupressaceae; genus Sequoia; species Sequoia sempervirens. Next base: position 18,867 of record VDFB02276112.1, on the reverse strand, counting down.
TATTTATTTATATTGCTCAAAAGGAAGAACTATCATACATTAAATATTAAAATAATTATTTATGGCTATTTTAATATTTAAATCAAACAATCCTTTTTTTCCAAAATCATGCAAAATAGACAAGTGAAATTGAACTAAAGATAGTAGGTGTGACTTAGAGTTCTATTTGTGACTTTGAGTCAAACCGAGATCAGTTTTGAGTGTTTTTGATCATGCACATTAAGAGGAGTTTGCAATATCCACAGTGCATTTTACATTGGTAATGACTCCTTTTTTCAGGCATTTTCTCTTTTGCTCGTGAGAAGCATTTGAGAAGATATATTTTTCAGATCACTTTCAGTGCCACTTCCATACATTCAGAGGAATTCTCAAGTTATTTTTCAGTTATACACATTGTGACACAAAGTTATGAGTTGTTGAAGCTCAGTTACAACATTGGTGGGCCCTCTTTTTACACTGTTCTCTCTTATGCTCAGATTTCACATTGGAGATGCCATTTTCACTTCAATTCTATTACTGGCTGCTTTGTGCATGCCTTTTGTATATATTGGAAAAATTTTTATCTTTTTCCTGTAGTTCTTGTTTTTTAGCCTTTGCATTCTGCAGAGTGAATTATCTTGTAACTCAGCTTTCATATTCAAATTAATATAGCAGCAGGTTTATAGGTTCAATTTGTGTCATATTTGCGAAGATTCCTTCAATTTCAGTGAAATTAAAAGTCTGCCTTGTCATTATGTTGTTTTTATGAATGATTTGATGAAGTTTTACTATGTTTAATATCAAAACCCTTAAAATTTTGTCTCATTTGTATTTGCATGCATTAAAAATAGTGAAAATCACAGGTCTAGGGTTGTGCAACAGAATAATCTATTCTTCTTTGCTGAGAAAACCTTGTTTTCCTTCAAAGGTGGTTTATTCAAGCCTTCCTTAGAATCATTTTTGTGGTCAAACTATTAAAATTGACCTGTGTGGATAGTTTTTTTGAAGTTTATTGTGATCATAGTTGCAAGTCTTTGCCAATTAGGTGCATCACCATTAATTTACAGTTTTATGTGCATTTTTACATACTTCTATCCCTTTTCCAGCACAAGTTACTCAGTTTTTAATTAAGAATCATATAGGAACCAACCTAGAATCTGGAGGTCTATCTTCTCCATAGGAATACCCACAGCTTGAAAATAGTTCCCATGTTTCAACAGATTGCTGAATTTAATCATTCAAGCGCTCGGGTGCAATCTGATTGACAACAGTTACATTTAAATTTCAACTAGGGACATGTTTATGAGATGATATCAAATTCTATGTATGGGTGAGGAGTTATAGGGATTCTTATGAAGCTGAGTATAGTAATCAAATATGTTTTTGATTAGTTAAGCAGGGAAGGGCCATGATCCCATGGTTACAACCAAAAGACAAAAAGGAACCAAAAGAAGATGGTAAACAACACCACCAACAAGAGCCAAAAAATAGCAAGCAGAGTGGCACGCAGGCCATCATTCAACATAATAACCATAGTCCAGCCAAATTTAATCAAAAACAAGAAGTTTCTGCTAAAAAACTTGAACAACGTAAACCATTGATCAAATCAACAGTGTCCCGGTTATATTAAACCATAACAAGGCTATTATAAAATAGCAGTCCGAGATTTGGAAACAAAAAGACAAAAATGGAAAGCAATCATAAAAGCAACAACAAGAAGCCATTACTTGGCTTTCTTCAAGAGTTCCCCATTTTTGCCAAATTTAATCAAAAACAAGAAGTTTCTACTAACAAACTTAAAACAATGTAAACCATTGATCAAATCAACAGTGTCACGGGTTATATTAAACCATAATAAGGCTATTATAAAATAGCAGTCCGAGATTTGGAAACAAAAAGACAAAAATGGAAAGCAATCATAAAAGCAACAACAAGAAGCCATTACTTGGATTTCTTCAATAGTTCCCCATGTTCGCCAATGAGGGGGTGTACTTCCTCCAATTAGGTCCCTCAAACTCATCTAGCATCTTTAAAACATCAGGTTTCCCCTATTTTTTCAACTTCCTAGAAATTTTGGTTTCTCCAGAAATAGCTCCTAGCATCGCCCTCCTCATCAGTCTATTAGTTACCTTCATTAGCATAGCTAATGCTTTCTCCATATTGTCCACTTGAACCTACAAAAAATTTAGTCTACTCTTCATAAAATCAGTGCTTGAGTCCTTAGTAATTGTCTCCATGCCCATATTCCCTGCATCCTGCACATTCTCAATATCATTATTTTGTTCATCAACTTTCTCAATTTGTTCCTCCTCATCCTCTTCCTTTTCTTCATCCGAACCTTCTTCCGTCATATTATATGCAGAGTCCTTGAAATCCATATCCTCAGAATCTTCTTCCTCTTGAGCTTCAAACTCTTCAAATTCCAGGTCTTCCTCATCACCCACAATAATTTTCTATTTTCCTTTCTTGTCCTTAGAGGTAGCTTTATCCAGACGTGTTGACCTTCTACCTCCACTTCCACCACTCCCTTACCCCTGCGAGATCACCTTCAACTCCTCCTTATGCACACCTTCCTCAGACATATTAGTGATATCACTAGTGTTAATATCTCTTTTGAATTTCTTTGCCTTGGGAATGTCCAGCAGCAAAGGCAAGTTTTTTCTCTTCTCCGGCGTAGCCTTGATGAGCTCAATCTCATAAACACCTTTTTCCTCACTTTTCTGCATCACAGGAGTAGAGGGGTTTGAGACATTGGCCACAAGGGATGGGATCTTAGTAGGAATAAGCACGCTCCTAGCAACAACAAAGGGAGGTGGGTAGGGATTAGGTGCCATAGTAGGAATTTCATCAGCGGGAGGTTCCTCATTATCCCCATCTAAACAGTTAGGATTATCATTCCTAACGGCCAAAGGGTTGTCGTGAGGGTTAAGCACTGGAGAGCATACTTATACAGGGTTAACATTAGACCTTGGTGCAAGGGAGGACTAGCACCCTTCTCTATATTCAGTTGTTGGGAAGATAATAAGAAAAGGGTAAATTGATTTTCTCTCCATGCCTAATGTGATTGAGTAGAGGAAAAAGGTATGCATGCACCGACATATATCAACCTTCTAAAATAAAATACCGCATAACAAATAGGCTAACCAAAGAAAAGGGAGGTGGGAGTTCTAACCTAGCATACCCATTTTGAAATCGTTTTAGGTTCTCCCCTTCATACAAGAATTTATCCACAAACTTCTGATAATCAGCCGCACTCTTCTTAGCAACTTTAATCCCTTGATTTTGCAGAAAAATTATTTCCACAATGAACCTTGACATAACCTCAAACTTCACTACACCAATGGCTACACTTCCTTTCCTCCAGGAGTTGGTAAACTTTGTAGTTAAATTCTCATTGTAACCCTTTAGAGATTCAAAGAATGGAACCATACCTGCATTTTCAAAAAGCCTCCATAAATCCACATTTTGCTTAAGGGCTTGACAATTAGGAGGTTCAATGTGCTTCCTTGGGCCTCCCATTTTAACTCTCTGCAAATTCTTTTGTTGTTGCGGGCTATGCCTCATAATCACCCACTTCTTCGACTTTCTTTCCTTGTTGCAGAAGACACAATTTCTCCAAATGACTAAAAGAGCCCATAAAAAATGCGGGATTGAGAATTTTCTTTTAGAGAAGCCAACGACACAATTCCCGGTACCTTAAGCTCATCATTATTTTTACAAGTTTTAAAAGTCTCATTTAATTTCATTCCTTGCAACACTTTACAATTTCGAGAAGGGCTGACAATAGGAAAATCAACATGATTTGAGTTGACAACCTTTATCAATTTAAAAAACTCCATGTGATCATCAAACATCTTGGGAAGGGAAGAATGATTTAATTTACTTCCTCATGAGATCATCAGATACCACCCCATAAACCCAATATCATCATGACTTTGTAAGCCTTTAAACACCTCAAGACTCCCATGCTTCCCTTGTAACTTTGGCGTATCAACTTTGCAAATTGTAATCATTTTCAAATTTCTCATTTAATATCAAGTCTCTTAAAGACTTTGACATATTATTATTTGTCCAATGGGTCCACCCCATACAACTCAAAGCCACGTTGGTGACATAGTCGGTAGCTTTGTTGCCCTCTTTGTAGATGTGTTGCACCCTGCAGTTGGTGAAGTAACTCTTCAGGGCAAGGCACTTGTCAGTTATATTTTTAACTCCCATGGTGGCACAACCACACCATTCAAAATATCCACAATGAGCTTGGAATCTCCTTCTATTATAATATTTTTAAAGCTGAGCTCCTTTAGTGTTAACCCCCCTAAAGCAGCCATAGCTTCAACTTTATTATTAGATCAGACACCCATATTCACACCAAAGCTTGATATGCACTCCAAGTGTGGTTTCTTAGTAGACCCCCTACCCCTAAAAGTCTCGAGTTTCCTTTTGAGCACCCATAAAAGTTACATCCAATTTGTTTGAGGAGTTCACACAGTAGCCAATCTGGTTAACAACATAGACCAATTGAGCTTAGTGAGACCCTTCCTTATGCTCCAATTTTGCTTAATCCTCATCTCTTTGTAGTTAGGCCATGCTTTGGAATAACTATATCTTCCAACCTCAATATTTTCCTTAATTTTTGTTTTTATAATCAAGCTTACCTCCCTGCTGCTTCTCTCCACTTCTCAGAATATCCTATTATTCCTTTCCTTCCATATTCCCCAGGTAACAAAGGGGAGAACTTGGTTCCAGAGGTCAACAATAACATTGTGGGAAAAAGGACAATTCAACCAGCGTTCTATAAACAACTTCATTGAGTGAGGAAACACCCAGTTTGAGGACAACAACAATAGGAAGAAGGACCACACCTCCCTTGCAAATTGGCAATGAAAGAAAAGGTGCATAATAGACTCCTCTTCTTGCTTACAAAGAGAGCATCTATGAACCAGTTGGAATCCCCTCCTAACTAGGTTGTCAATTGTAAGAATTTTTCCATGAGTAGCAGTTCACTAGAAACAGTTGATTTTAGGAACCAAGTTCTTTAACCACACCTTATCCTAGAAATGGTCTATAATGACATCCAGAGGCTTCTCAAGTTCCTCATAAGCCTTTTTTACCAAGAAATAGCCTGAAGAGCTACCTTTCCAAATCCATTCATCTTCCCTTTCTCTATCAAACCACTTAGCCTCCCCAATTAGATTGTGCGACCTTAGGAGGGTTGGGTCCCAATTGACCTATCTCTGGCCTCTCATATTATCCCTCCTTAATAGCATTTTGAACTCCTTCCAATTAGGTTCCTCCATCTCCCAGTTAATATAGTCATAAACCTTTTTGCCACAAATCCTAGTTAAGCTTTGTTTGAGAGGATTCAGTTTATTAGTTGAAGACAAGGTAGAGGTCTCAATCCGTGGGTCCTTCCAAAAATCAGTATTCATGTCATTCCCAATTCTCTTTCTAGCCCCTAGTTTCAACACATCTTTTAATTTAACAAGATGATTCCATAAAGTAGAACCACTAGGCAGGTTATACATAGAGAGAAAACAACCAGGATTCTTGTTCCTCAAGTACTTGGCTTGAATTTTTTTTTACCTAGTCTTTAGAGCCTTCAAGAAGATTCCATCCAATTTTAGTTGTGAGGGATTTGTTTAGTGAGGATATTCTTCTTATTCCCAAACCCCCTCTCCTTTTGAGAGTGCACACTTTTTCCTAACTGACTAGGGACAGTCTATTTTTTTTCTTTTGTTCCTGACCATAAAAATATTCTTTGAATTTGTTCCATCTTTTCCCCTATAAAAGCAGAAATTTTGAAGAGAGATAGGTAATAAATCAAAATATTTTGAAGGGAGGATTTCATTAGTTGGATCTTTCCAGTCAAGCTAAGAAGCTTCCCCTTCCATCCAACCAACTTGTTTTGAACTCTCTTAATCAGTTGATTCCAGTAGTTATTTTCCAACTTCTTGGAGATCAAAGGTAGGCCAAGATAGGCATCAGGTAAGGAAGCTTCCTGAGATCCCAGAATTTTCACCACTCTGTCCTTAACCTGTTGGTCAGTGTTAAAGAAATATATCTTGCTTTTTTCATAGTTTATAAATTGGCCAGAAAAAATAGCATAGTCATTAAGAACCTTTTTCCAAAGACCAACTTCCCCCACTGAGGCCTCCCCAAACATAAGAGTATCATCAACAAATTGTTGATGGGAATCTAGCATAAGAGATGAGGTTGCTTTAACACCTTTTAGAGCTTTAGATTCCACCAATTTTTGGATGTTCCTCCCAAGGACTTCAACAACAATTATAAAAGGGTAGGGAGAGAGGGGATCACCTTGCCTAAGATGACAACCACAAGAGAAAAAGCCTTGGGGGACACCATTAACCAGAATAGAGAACATGGGGGAGGTCACACAAACATATATCATCTTAAGGAATCTTCCTTCTATCCCAAACTTCCTCAGAACAACAAAACGAAATGACCAAGAGACTCTATCATAGGCCTTAGAGATATCAATTTTGAAGGCCATCCCAGGTTCCTTAGAGTGGTCCATTGAGTGGATAATTTTGTGGGTGGAGATGACATCATCAGGGATGTTTCTTCCTTGGACAAAACCTTTCTGGCTTGGGGCAATCATTTTACCAAGCACCAATTTGAGCCTTATCACCAGAATTTTAGAGAAGATTTTATAGACCGTATTGAAAAGTCTTATAGGTCTATAATCCTTCATAGAAGAGGCTTCAACATTTTTGGGAATAAGGGCTAAAAAAGTGGCATTCAGTTGATTAAGCAGCCTACCCAACCTGAAGAAATCTCTAGCAGCATTGAAAAGGTCATTTCTAACAATATCCCAGTAGGTTTGGAAAAAGGCAGGAGGAAACCCATCCGAGCCAGGAGCTTTAAAAGCTTCGAAGGAGAACACAATTTTTTTACTTCTTCGATAGAAATAACATTAGTCATCATCTTTAAATCAAAATCAGAAATAACTTTAGGGATCACCTCAAGAAGCTCATCATGTACCGAATTTACGTTGCCAAGAGCCATATGGTGAGAGGAGAAGAAGTTAACAGCTTCCTGAGCAATTTCTTTTTCAGTCGTAACAATTGAGCCATCCTCTTTTACTAGTGATCTGATCTTGTTTCGCTTATGTGTTTCAAAGTGAATTGGTGGAAGAATTTTGTGTTCCTATCCCCTTCAGCTAGCCATTGGACATGTGACTTTTTCCAAAAAAATTCCTCCTTTTTTTTCCAAAAAAATTCCTCTTTTTTTTTTTAATCTTAAACCATTGGGATTTGAGGTCTCTTTCCTTAGCACACATCTCATCATCCACCTGACCAACCTCCATAATGTCCTTGACTTCTTTTAAGCTATTTCCTAGGGTATTCTTTATCTCAAATATATTACCAAAGGTCACCTTATTCCACCCTTTCACTCTGCTTTATTCTACTCAACTTTTTTGCCAGGCAGTACATTGGAGTGCTAGTTATAAGTTCCTCCCACCAAGTTTTAACAATAGCTGCAAAATCCAAGTGGAGACTCCACATTAATTCAAATTTGAACGGGAAAGGTCCCCTATTATAATCCACATTTCTCTTAAGCACCAAGGCATTATGATAAGAGCTAGACCTTGGGAGAGCAGAAAGAGATAGGAATTGGGAGATATTCCAATTGGCAGAGATTAGAAACCTATCCAATTTAACTTGGATTAGATGGTTTCCATTCCTTCTATTGGACCAAGTGTATTTAGTGCCTTGGAGGGGGATATCTATAAGACCATCTGAGTTTAAAAATTCTACCAGCTCTATCATGTTGTCCGAGTAGTCATCCTACCCCTTGACTTCTCTAAAGGAAGGAGAGGGGAGTTGAAATCTCCTCCCAACATCCAATGGTCATCTTTTTTGTGAGAAATAGCATCACTTAGTTGTTCCCAAAGCAAAACTCTATCTCTACTCAAGTTTGGGGCATGAATATTTATTAAGTTTCATTTCTCTTGGGACGCCAAGTCTTCAAGGGTAATCATTAGTCTATTCTTGCTAGCAGAACACAAAATTCCTTTAGTTTGGAAGGATTCCAAAGAGTAGCTATACCTCCTGAAGCTCCTTTAGCCTCACTAACAAAATAATTTTCACCAGGCCAGATGCTCAAAACAACCTTATCAAAAATTTATATCTTCATCTTAGTTTCCCGAAGGAGGAGAACATCCACTTTATTGTCAAGAATACAAGTTTTAAAAAAGAACTATTTATATAGGCTATTAAGGCCCCTTATATTCCAAGAAAGATACTTTATAGATAACACAATACATCACCACCCTCACCCCCAAGAAGCAGCCAAGGCTACTTCTTCTTGGGCTTCGATCTTCCAATCGAGTTCAAGGTTCTTTGTTTTCCTTCAGCCACATCCCTCACAATATCTTTAGTTTTGGAATCCTTTTGGGAAGGTTTGCCCACCATATTCCCCCCAACATCTGACTTCTTTTTCTTTTTGGATTTAATTGGTGCTTGAGACCACTCCTCCTTATCTTCTTTCTCACTAGACTGAGTAGGAAAGCCCAGTAAAGCCATAGAGTCACTCAGGTTTCTTGCCCCCTTTTGGGATAAGAAATGCATGTCCTCCAAAGACAAGTTTGTATTAGGATGCACATACTCTCCTTCTTCAAGCTCATCTCCCACTAATGGAAACTGCACCTTCTCCCGGGGAGCCTGCACTTTTTCGTCCATAAGAGATCCCACCTTAGGTTCATCCTCTATAATAACTTTGTCCCCACCATTCGACTTCACCATTTTCGAAAAGCTTGGGGTTGGAAGACTGGAAATAGGGGAAAAAACCTCAAGGTTAAGGAAAACCAAGTCGTTAGTTATAATAACAGGTTCAGGAACAACCTCCATACCCGGGACATGGTTATCCTTCAGTTGTGGTATAAACACAGCCTGATCAGGAGTTGCAAAAGGCTAGGCAACATAATCCATTTCATTAATAGAGTGTTCCACTATCTGATTTTTCTCCTTGGCACAAGTACCCTCAAAAGGTTTGTTCCCACAAAAGTCAATGAGGTGTCCAAACTTCTTGCACTGCTGGCAGAAGAGATGGGAATTTTCATATTCTAGGGGTTGGGTCCAGTTACCAAATTTTGACTTAAGGAGGATTGAGGATGGTAAGATCGTATTCACAGTCACGTTTACACAAATACGAGCATACACCAATCTAGATCTCTCCTGAGTAATCTTATCAATAGCCAAAAGACTACCAAAGGAGTTGGAAATACCTTTTAGTATTCTCGTCTCCCAAAACTCTAGAGGAAGGCCTGGAAGGCAGACCCAAGTTGGAGCCGAGGCACCCAGATCAACTGACGGATCGAAGCTTGGTTTCCATTTGCAGAGGGAGAGAATTTTTTTAAACCCTAAGTCAAAAGCCTAGGGAACACCAGTTATAACCTTCAACATATCTTCATAAACCACAAAGGAGAAAAGGAAGATACCTCTTGGCATGACATTTATGGTGACACTTCCTTTGAGATTCCAAGTGGAAGAAACCCATCGACGAACCAATTCCATGTTTGGCCTATATGCCAAAAAATTTCCAACTAACGCTAGTTTGAGGTTGTCCATCGCCTCCAGCATCAAAAATTCAGGGACATCTACTTCCCAACCAGTCATTGAGCAAGAAGCAGATTCCAAAGACCTTTTACCCGAGGCTGGCGAGTCAGAACCCACCAGTTTTTCCACGTAGAAAACCAATTCTTCCATAGAGAAGAAAGAGTCAAGCCCAAAAGGTGGAGATATGGGCGACTTTCCAGAAATACCTTCAGTATTTTCCGTAGGGGAAAGGACAGAAGTATGAGGAGGGGACATCACATGGGGAAAAACTAGGCTAGCTGCTACCATTGTAGGCACAACGCTAGACAAGAAGACAACATTCCCCCTCCTGACCGTCCCATGAAACAGTCAAATCACGACAAGGGCCAAAAATTCAAAAAAACAACTAGAGCGGGAAACTTGCAAAGCAGAGCCGAACTGTTTACCTCACTAAAAAAAATCACTTGGATTAGAAATGTTAAAAATGTAATCAAATATGTTGAATTGAAAGGAATCACTTGGATTAGAAATGTTAAAAATGTAATCAAATATGTTGAATTGAAAGGAAATATAGTTTAAGGAAATATACAAAATTCACATTCACTGAATAGTATTGCTATAGGTTGATGCCACAAGTAAATATTATGTCTAAAAATTAGCAGATATTGATTAGCTATGGCTACAAGTAACAATCTTAACAATTAATAGTCTATTTCATAATGAAAGAACTAATTACTAATTTTAACAATAGAGTGGTAACATACCTCAAGTGGGCCTTTGCTTGGGTATCAACACTTTCTTAATTCACATGATAGTTATCTAATTAACTCTTCATGCATGATTTAACTCAATATTTTAGGATAAAAGACTTGTACTTGATTACTATTCAAAAGAAAGATACAATTTTGAAAGAAAATTACAGTTACTTCAGTCTATAGATTTATGCAATATATAATAGACTAACTCTAGATAATAAGGAATCCTAGATAAAATTTATCAAATCATTCCTTTAAAGTAGGAAGATGATTATTTTACAATAAAGACATGAAATGAAATTAAGAAATGATAAGGAAACTAATTTCATAGACATGCATGAACAAGTGGAAAAGGTGTTGGTCATGATCAGAAGAGTTAGTGTTCTTATAGATAAGTTCCACTAGTTGGAAAAAAGCTTGAATGTCCCAACAGTCAATGGCTAACTTGGTTATAGGTGTCATTCCCTTTTGCTACATGTTTGCAGTCCTTTAGATACATGTCATCAAATATTGTGGCTATAAGTCAACAATAGTCCATTGGTTATAGATTCATGCTCCCTTCTTGTTGCATGCCAGATTAGTTTTCTACACAATACACATTCATTATAATTAACATAATTTATCATAATATCACATCACATTTTTGCAGTAATCACATATATGCAAGTATCTGTTAATTTATCAGTAATTACTTCTAATGATTTATAATTAATCATAAAGTCTTGGGAATGCTTAGAAATGATAGAATATTATCAAAACACAAGAGATAACCCTAATTAAAAACAATTCTATATCCATAGAGGAGTTAAATAAATATTGTGTATTTATTTAATTTTATGGGAGAATGTTGGGGAATGGTCGACTTGATCATATACATGTGATTTAATCAATTAAGTTTGGAAATTTAGGGGAAAGGTTGAACTGGGTAAATTAATTAAATAAATAAAGGTAATTTATTCAACTAATTTTAGGAGAAAGGTTGGATTGGTTAATTAAAAAGGTATAACTTATTTAATTGCTATTAGAATAATTATTAAATTAATTAATTAAATAATTTATTTAGTTATTATTGGACACTGATCAATGGGATAGTCTTGGTGTGATGATAGTTGAAATACGAGAAGGCATTTTAGATGGCTATGATAAGTTTGCTTATATAGTAACTTTAATTATAAAAAAATAGTGGGAAGACTAAGTCGAGTCTTACCAGATGTGCCAAAAGTTTTGTTGGTAGTGGAATTTATACCATGGATACTAGGGAAAATATATTGTGAGAAGGAGATAGCCCAGGGGAGTGGATGCTCATAGACAAGCATGAATCCTTGATTCTTGTAGGCATATGAACCTTGAATCCATGAACACCACTTACTATACCTAAGAAAATTATGTTTGTACCCATGAATTTTGTTGGTTTATAAGAAAATACAACATATGAACTTTTGTGTTTACAATTTCACATAAATTAATGTGAGATCCTTTCAAACTAATACTAATCTAAAATACTCTAATAAATGGAAAATAAAATATAATTTAACCTAATCTAACAATGAAAAAGGAAAAGGGATAAGAGGACAACAAGAATTAAGAGATAGGGTTAGGAAGAGATGGGGATAGAGAAATAAAATAAAAAGGAATGATGGACCAAAAAAGTGATTAGTTAACTCTTTCTCACACGCACACATTCAACCTATCTTCATTCATAAACATGTAAATGATTATGGCAGGGCTACCTCAAATTACTTTATGTAAATCTACCAACATGTAGAAATCCCTTAATTATAATAAAATTTTGCTAAATATCATATAGGAATAGATAATTTTGTTTGATTCGAGGGGAAAATAAATAAATAGAAACACATTCATTAAATAGAGAGCACTCTTTAAGATAAGTATTGAATGATAAAATACAAAAGAACCACATCTATTCATCGAGGGCCACAAGATATTTACAGTAGGACTAATTTCATATTTATACAAGTGTGAGTTCAATCTTTATGTAATTATAGCTAAGGGAACTTGATAAAATTTACAAAATAATAAATAAGGATAAGAGAAGAAAATATAGATGTTGGAATAACCACAACGAGAAGATGTCATTAGGTCTTGCACTTTAGTCAATTGATGTCATATCATTCAAGGTAGTGTTTGAGGCTATCTACAAAAGGAATTTAGGAGCCTATTTAAATGAAAAATTCTAAACCAAATAAAGAATTCTTATGCTTCAAAGGAACTCTAACTAGAAAAAATATTTTCATATTTTTATCTACAAAAAATCTATAATATAATCTACAAAAAAATTGTTTAAAATATGTTGTAATGAAATGAATTTCTATCAACTACTTGGTTGCTAAAAAATGAAATCTTTTTGAGCTACTATGTTGTTTCTCTTAACTTTCTACGAAATGTAAAACTTTAGAAGAACATGACAACAATATAGACTTCTCTATCTCCAAAAGGTAAACTTTTCACATTACAAACAATGCCTAGTTTTCTATCTACGAATGTAATATTTTCACACCACACACATATGTAAAATAAAATAACAAATAATATAGACAACATGCATGGACTCAACTTATAGGTGTAGATTGTATGAACATAATTAATGAGATATAAATATATAATTTGAATAATTAAACTACTTATCTCTACCACACGTTTTGATTTTTCAGCTAAGTGGCTAGCTCGTTAGAGGACATAATTCTTCAACTTAAATAATCATTAACAAGATTGCAACAAGCTTTTGAAAAAGGGAAAACATTGTATATGTAACTAAATAGAGTTCTTCTATATTAACTTATGCATCATTTTTTTTTACTGAACATTAGGAAAAGTTATATCAACTACATTCTAACACCTAAATATAACATTGTGGGCAGCAACAAGCATTGATGTTGCTAAAATTTTGTTACATAAATTCATTGACACACTTTTAATTTCATTAAATAAAATAATCTATCTTTAAGGAAATCATCATTAAATATGAGTCTTTCATTTTTTTTCCCCTTCATGGAATAAGCAATCACATTGCAATACTTATTGATTTTATGCAAAAAAGGAGATGACTCCCTCCTAAATTCATCATGTAATAACTTCACCTCATGAAAGTTTTGGAGCTGCAATGAAAGGTTCAAAGCTTTTGGAGTTGTGATATTTTGGAGCTTCTAGAGACGTGGCATTCAAGAGTTTCTAGATAATCTATCTTCCTTGAGCATTACCTATTGTCATATTTTTACAGAAAATATAACTTTCTACCATAATTATTAACATTAAAATCCTTATTTAACATAGAGAGGATAATAACATTCATACATTATTATTAATCAAGATTGTAAATAATTTACTATAAAATAATATTTATTTTAGCATGACTAAGGTTATGGATGGTCAAGAAAGGATAATTTTGTCCTAATAAGGAGGTGAATGTTTATACCTCATCACTCCCCCAGACCTATGATTAAGTAGGTCCTCCTATTTATTCCACTTCTTATTGATGTTGCTTGTTTTCTTCTCCTATTGTAATCTTCCTCAAATATTTGAATATTATCATAAATCATGTGGGCTAAAGGATCTATTTATTGAGGGTTAATTATGTAGCCTCTAAAATTCTATACCTTTTCTTTCCACTTTTCAAATTCCCATCCAAATTTCTCACCTTTGACATGTATTGGGTTGATTGGCTAAGAAGAAGGGAGGCATGAATCCCATTCCTGTCCATTTTTCTCCATATATATCCATTAACTCTACAATTGATTTAGCTATTTGAAGAGACCACATGATGTTCTCTAAAGATATTATTTCACTTTTCTTTAGTTACATGGGTAAAGATTTATAGCTTTCATTACAAGCCTTAAAAGATGATTTTGGGAGATCATGAATGACATCTAAAAGGGATTCATAGCACAATCTCATGTTGTTGGTATATTTATCAACCATGTTAGGATATAAAAGTTTCCTTTCAAACTATATCCAGAAGGCTTGCAGTTTATGGTGTTGATGCCTCATTAGGATTTCAATAGTCTCTTCTACCTTCTAATATTATTTTATTCTCTATTTCCAGGTAATTTGATATTGTATGGTTAAATGAATAAACTTATTTATACTTCACCCACAAAAATATTAATGAAAAATTTAATATACTATCTGACTAATAAATTATGTGTGAAGAATTCACACAACTTCTTTTTCTTTAGAGCTACACTTTTGAATGCTTATAAAAATTCTTGGTCATCTAGGTCATGAGGCAAGTTGCAAGAAATCGTTAATAGCTTCCATATTAGGAGCTATTCATTAATGAATATACTATATATTATTTATTTCTACCTACATGTAAGTAACAATTATCTTACCTTACAGGCTTCAATTTTGGCTTCTTCCAACTATTCGCATTTTCCCTACAAGTTTGTAACTTCTTGCAATTTGTCATTTTTATTTTTCAATAAAATTCCTTGAAATCCTTCATTTCTATAATTTTCATTTGATATTTCCTATGGTTGCTTCATTTGTTCTTTTAAATATAAATTTTTCTTGTCCTTTTCTACTCTCATCATTTTAAATTATTCAATTTCCTACCTCTATTTAGAAATTTTTTGTTCTACCTTTGATAACTGAAGTGCATAACAATCTCCTTTAGAACATTAGATTCTATTTCCTCCCAAGCCATTGTTGTATCTTCTAAAATTGGGCTATCCTCTCATGATGAAATTTCATTAAATGGGGAGACATGCTCCTTTAGAGGTATCATAGAAGTGGTGTCTCCTAGGGTTTGTTCTTCAATGATTCTTTGTTTTGTGCATTTTTTGATGCTATGGGTTGTTTAATACTTTCAATGCTTGCTCCTCCAAAGTGAAGGAGGATGAATTCGTGCCTCTTTTTAACCCTGGTTTGTTTTTCTCGAGGCTACCCTATTTCTATCTTTCTATATTTTCTTGGAAATCATGGTTTTCTTGGGTTGGTTGTGTTTGCAATGGTCCTTATATGGATGAATCAGTTAGGGTTTTAGAGCCTCCCTATCTACTTGGAGAAATTGAAATTTTGAAGCTTGTTGACTTGGGTCCTAAGGAGTTATTGCAGGGGTGGCTCCACAAGTTCCACCTAATTCCAACTTTTTATTTGTGTTCTCAAAGGTTTGTAGAAACCTTGTCCAGTTCTTGCTAGTTTTCTGATTTTTCAATATTTGATATTTGTAGAGTAACATGATGAGGCTATGATTTTGTAAAGGTCTAGTTCCCTTTTTATATTTGTACATAATGGATTTTAGGGATTCACATAAATACAATGGAAAATTGACTCTTAGGGATGGAATTTTTGAGAAATGACATCAGTGGGTTAGCATTCTAAATGTTGAACTCACAATTACACTGAATTAACCTTCACAAGTGAAATATTTCATTATCCAAACAATAATAGGCTTCCAAGGCATGGGGATTGTATCCCTATTGATGCCCTTATTCTCTTCTTTCTTATTGGTTACTAATTGAGGAATATTTTCCCCTTCCTTTGTGAAATAAACTAATATTTATTGGTAAGCCAACTATTTTTCACTATGAAGATATATTCCTTTAGAGAAATTGTAAACACTTGAGAAATGAGTTCAAGACTAACCTTAAATTTTCTCCCAAAGATTGTGTTGGAACCTTTGGAGTAATTTTGGATAAATTTATCTATGAGCTCTAGATAATATCCTTGAAATTTTTGTAGAAATCCAAGCCATCTTGCAACTTGGAACATGTATGATAAAGCTTGGTCTTGTAGTAGATTTTTCATAGAATTTGGATCTACCTTTCTTTTCATTCTCATCCTCTCTTTCTGTGGAAAGATACTATCATAGGGGAAAGGTATTTTACATAATTTTATGGATTTTTAATGTAAGTAGTTATGAAAAAGGTGGAGATTGAACATATGTTTAGTTTTAGTAGAGATTGAGATAAGTAAATGACATTATTTTGTATTATAAAGGTAATTCATGTAAATTGTTATTATACCACCTTTCCCATACACAAGTCAGGGGAAGGTGACATAAGCTTGTTAGTGGATGATTATCTAGCAATTATTTCTTTCCTAATTAATAAATAATAGACGTAATTGTCACCCCTTTGTGATAAATTAGAGTTTGCATGTTGAGGATTTGATGATTTGGTATTGATATCTTGTTTTGTACATCACTAATATAAAAAGGATAATTTATTTGATTGTAGTGACTAGAATTTTTAAGTTCTTCATTTGTATTTTGTTTTGGAGTAATGACATGTACTATTTTGGAGTTGTTGAAGACACAAATTCAGAACTCTTTTTTATTGACTTCATAATTATCATTATTTGGAGAAAAAAAATGATGATTCTAAAGAATCATTGAAAGGGTGCTTCCATAGGAACACAAACAATCTTCTAGAGCATCATTGAAAGGATGCTTCTAGAGGAAACATAGACATCCTTTCAAAGAATTATCAAAAATATGTTTTTAGAGGAAAAATAAACATCCTTACAAAGCATTATTGAAGGTATGCTTCCAAAGGAAACATGAACATCCTTCTAGAGCATCATTAAAATTATGATTTCAGAGGAAACATAAACATCCTTCTAGAGTATTTTTGAATGGATTATTTTTGAGGAAACAAAAACATCCTTCCAAAATATCATTGAAAATATGATTTTGGAGGAAGCAAAAACATCCTTCCAAAACATCGTTGAAAGAATGCTTTTAGAGGAGATAAGAACATTCTTCCAAAACATCATTGAATGGATACTTCTAGAGAAAGTAGTAACTAAGGAGGGAACATTATACACACATTTACAATTTTTTTATTCTTTTATCTTAGCTAAACAAAGTTAGAGTAGGGAAGAATCCCTTCACATAATAAAGGTCAGTTTGTTCTTTGATTGTTTGAATGAACTCTTCTTCACTTGTTGGTTTCTAGTAAAAAATAGTTTATGACTATTCACTAAAAGTGTTCTTGCATCTCAATCGATTATCTTAAAATGTATGGCTCCATTATCAAATGCTTCTTCTAGTTATAAGGTCCTAACTAGCGTGTTTGAAGCTTTCCTTTTAGATCCTTGTATATGGAGTTGAACAGTGGTCGGTCTTCTTTATGAAATTTATTTTTCTTGATATGACGATCATGCCATGATTTCCTTTGTTGTTGTATCAATTGGTCTATTATATAGCTCCCATTGTAGTTCATCTAATTCATCCATATACAATATACACTCAACTTGAGCTCTGTTTATATTTAAACCTAAATCTATATTGTCCTTAGTTTTTGGAGTTCAAACTCAATAGGCAAGATATGTTTCTTTCCAAAAACTAGTTCTTATGTTGAAAATCGTGCAATTGATCTCCAAGTAGCGTTGTATTCCCAAAACACTCCAGGTAATTTCTTGGTCTAATCTCTTCTATTGGTTGAAATTGTTTTTGTGAGAATATTCTCCAACTCCCAGTTAGTCACTTCCACTTGACCATTTGTTTGAGGGTGGTACACAATGATGAATTTTTATGGATTAATTGGAAATGATCAATGAAGGTGAGAAGAACAATTGAAATGAAATGAGTTCATCAATCTAGCATAATACATATGGGTGTTCCAAATATGAGGAATACCTTGTTATAGAGGAAATTTTCTACTTGTTCTTCCTTGACTACTTTGAATGTTTGAAATTTTTTCCATTTTGTAAGATAGTTTGTACATGCATGAACTCATCTCCCTTAAGATGGTGGATCATTAGGCCCTGTAAAATCTAGCCCCCATTTTTCAAATGGTTTTATAACCCCCCGAGGTTGTAGGGGTATTTTATTAGATGTTGTTGGTCTCCCTAATTCCAATTGATGATCCAATTTCCCCAGCAAAACAAGTCAAACCAGCACCAACAAAAGCATGATGACTCTTTCAAAGTGAGTGCATTTGGATTATCACCCAACTCATCCCATCTACCTTTCACCTTCTTAGAACCCGTCAAACTATCAAACATATATTTTAACATCTTTATGCATTGAGGGACAGTAGTACCCAAGATCTTGTGGGAAGTCCTTTTTACATAATAATGTCCTCCAGAGGGGTCATCATGACAAGCTCTCATGATGTTGTAGTTCTCATTAACTGTGACACATCTGCATAAAGCTAGATCAAGTCCACACTTAAATAGAAAAACACTAAGCCATTTAAAACTACTACTCTCTCTAACCAATCTCTTTATTTTGTTTTGTAGAAATATCTAGGGGAATTCTCCTATGACCGAAGAGTTGGTTACACCAGCAAACCACAGAGTATGCACAAATGTAGCAAACAATTGCTCATCTGGAAACTCATCTTTAAGCTGTTCATCTCCTTCCTTCTCATGTTATATCTTGGAAATGAAATTTGCTATTACATTAAATTTTTTAGGTTTATCTATGATGGTTATGTTGAATTCTTGGAGAAGTAATATCCATCTTATTATCTATCAACTCACAACATGTTTACTCATTCGATATTTAATAATTGAATAGTCTATATATATTGTTATCTTATATCTTGTGATATAATAGCATAATTTGTTGAGGGTGCACATGACAAATAAGGATTCCATTTTGTAGTATT